>OVAN01014081.1:0-12321 GCA_900406275.1 Anastatica hierochuntica | reverse complement strand
ATTTTCCTCGCAAATTTCTCTCGCAAATTGCGTGTTTTCTTGTAGTGCAATGATCTCAATAACCTATAAACTTTGCATCAGTGAGAAAGTAGTACCAAATATTCGATATAACACGCACAAACGTAAAAATGATGGTTTTGACTACTTTCTCATCAATAACATAACAAAATACATTTTACTTTTTAAACTTTGTCCCTCATTAACTATTTAAATAGACTTGTTATTGTCTTTTGCCATGCTGAGGAAACAAGGGGGAAGAAACAATGTAGTCGGTGTTATGGCCTAGACCATAAGAAGGCTTCATGCCGATATGACATATATCCATGCATGAAAAGTATGTTCGAATTTGGTAGACGGTTTTTATTATTAACATAGTATAACTTCTATATTATTAGATGGTTTACATTATTAACATCGTAGATAGTTTGTTTTATTTACTAAATGATTCATTGATTTTTATTTAGAAATATAGTTTCATGTTTTCAAAAGTATAACTTAACATTTTGTGGATGGATAATAACAAAATTGAAAAATATATAACACATTATTCGATAGATTTAATTAATAATTACAATAATAAGTTAGAAATAGACGTTCCATCAGTAATAGATCGTCTATTTTCGTGGTTTATAAATTAAAATGTGGTCACTATTTTTCGTCACGTGTTTGATGAATGAGATATAACTTCTATATTAATAGATGGATAATAACAAAAATAAAAACATGTATCAACTAATTCAATGGATTAAATTAATAATTGCAATCATGAGTTAGAAAATAGACGTTTTGTCAGTCATAAATCGTCTATTTTCTGGGTTTATAAGTTAAAATATGGAGTTAATATACATTAAAAAAATACTTATCCTTTTCAAAAAATTCAAGTTTTTCAATAATATGAAAAAATATTAAATTTTTATTCTATCAAAAGATGAATTTACATTATGTAAAATGCATAATTTGAAATCAATTTGGGGGAGGGGGGAGGGAAGATGAATGAATGAAGAGAGATTGATGTGAAAGAACATTTATAAGGGAGAGAGGATGTTTTAGCGAAAGAAAATTGAAAGACTTTACTATGTTTGTAGTGCGTATGATACAATGCAAAGGTAATATATGTAATATTACGCATTACACATATATTTACACTTTCACTAAGTAAAAACCTAAATAATGGGAGAGTAGGTATTATTTGGCCTAATTTCCCTAAATTCAAAAGAAAATCAAAAAACGTATTTGAGTAGTAAATCAAATTCATATTGTTAAATAGTTAAGCTAAAAGGACAGGAGAATAAAATATAGGCAGTGTCTCTGTAATAACTTCGAAAAAAAAAACAATAACTAGATTAGTATGAAATATTTTAGGGTTATTTTGGTAATTTCATACCCAAAGTGCCCTTAGGGCATCTCCAACCCCACTCCATATTTTACTCCAAAATGGAGTGGGAAATGGAGAGTAACAATTTTTTTGTTTCTTCATTACTCCATTTCCCACTCCATTTTGGAGTAAAATATGGAGTGGGATTGGAGATGGTCTTATAATCATTTGACAGCAAAATATATTTACCAATCTGCCACTGTTATTTTTTTGGAGCCAAAAAAAGTTTCCCTTTTTAGAAAAAACTTATTTTCTTTCCAAAAATAGCATTCTTTTAGATTTTTTTTATTCCCATATTTGTCTTAGTCATGAGGTTAAAGATTTTTTTATAACCGCATATTTAGTTTCCAGATAGAGATTTAGTTTTCTTGGCAGAGTTTTCAACAAAGATATGGCATAGTAATTTATGCACTACCTATTTTCAAAAAAATACGTTGGAGACCTTGTGCACTGATTCTTGACTTAATAATTGTCGCAAACTTTTTTCTAATTACCACAGATTTATTAGTCTTCCACAAATTTACTTATAAAAATGTTGTAGATTTTAATTCATGAACTTTCATAATTATTTTTTGGAATGAAAATTTATGGTTTGAAAGCATATTTTTTTAGAAAAAATAATAACTAATCTAACATGTAGTGGTAATAGATTTATTATATGTTATCCTTGATAAACTTATTGTCGCATGTTTTTTCACTTTGATTGCAGATGTATTGTTGTCCTTTTATCACGTACTTATCTCTTACTAGAGTGGTACAAAAGTTTTTTATATTTGTTTCAAACTTATTGTTGCAAGTTTATTAAGTATCTTCGGTTTCAGATTTGTTATCGAAGAAATATAAAAGGTGACAGATTTATTTGTTGTGATCACATACTTTATGTCAATATTCATCTTAGTTCTTCTTGTCACATTTATGTCATATTGAGATTTTCATGGAGCAGATCATAATTGTTTGTGGGCAGTGGATGCTCGAGTATTAGAGATGAATTTTTCTCGTTAACAATACAAGAGGTTGTCAAGTCCTCAGAAGACTACTTGTGTAATGCGTACTCGGAAGCCATAATGCCAAGGGATTATTCTTTCGCTATACCTGCAAATGTTTTGGATCAGATTTTTCTTCTGTCGTATGTTCGCCAACCACCAGAGAGACCAAAAAAGTCCAGAAACAAATCTATTTTGGAGAAAGTGTTGGCGAGAAAAAGAAAAACCAAGAGTACAACACATTTGTGGTAAGTGTCCGCTACCATGTCATAATCGTGCAACATGTACTATGTAAACTTTGAATTCTAATGCATTTCATCGTATTGGACTTATTTTTAGAACATTTATGGTGTCTCATTTATTGTTTGAAAACTTCAAAATACCAAAAAAACAGTTCAAAAAATATGTGAAAACATATGAAAATTGTCACTAAATCTGCGAAGATTGTTCAAAAAATATGCATAACAGAAAATAATTGCATAAAAAACCTGCGATGATAACATTTGTAAAAGAGTCTAATATTTTGAGGGATAACATTCAAAAGAATCTAATAATTTGAGAGATAACATCTAAAAAATTCTAATAATCCACGAGATAACATCCAAAAAAACCAAGCGACTGTGATACATCGTACTAACATGTTCATGCGTACTCGTAATGTTAAGGTTGTTAATCTCTTCACCTCGAGGGAGTAGATATGACATAATTGGTCCGAGTTGCTCTGGAACTTCATCAAATATCTCTACAGCAAGCTTCACTCGAATATCTTGAATACTGTCGTCCGGAACTGCTTCAAATTTTACACAAAATGCTAGAAATTCAACATACTTCACAGAAAACACAAATCTCCTAGGTTTTCGTTCAATGGAATATCACGCGTCATTCTTTTCACATCAAGTTGTTTGTTGTCCTTCGCCTTTATGTGATTGGGGATGGTAATCGTCAACAAATCTGGAATCATTCGAGAAAAAAGACGGCATGCAGTTATGATCTCAGATTGCTTCATGATTGTTGGGATGCTATCGTAAACTGAAATCTTCCTCTTCGAGATATCGATATGTACACCAATCAATTGATTATCATTAACAAAGTGGCATCCATAGAGGTGGCCAACATCAATGTATCACTTTTTATTTTTTGAAATCCCATCTGGATAAATACCATTAGCATAGTACCTGTAGTATTGTCGGAACAAAAAATTCTTGAAATTTTGATTTAATCTAAATTATTCATATTATTACTAATGACTGTTTATTTGTTTTGATCTAACATTTTGAGTGATCTTTATGGATTTCTAAATTGTTTTATTGAGTTAAAAAAAGTGAAAACTAACCATCTTTAATTGTACCCAGTGACCTTAACTTCAATGTTTAGTTACAGGAAGACTGAATGGAAAATTGTTTAGCAGATCGACCTACCCAGGCACCAAGTCCCTTGGATGTGTAAGAGATCTGGAGCTGCTATGCGCCTAATGAATTTAATTTTCTCATCTTGGGCTTGGTATACTTTGAATAGACTCTTCTTTAAGACCTGACACTAAATGTTCTAGTTAGTTATGTCCCTCCTAATATATCTTTCATTTAAGATTTTGTTTAAGGTTCAATGAAATGAGCAGGGGAGAAATAGTTGTAGTCAAATTTCGAATCCTTTCGGCTCATGGAGACCTATCCCATTTGTGTTTCATATATATAAAAAAGAGGGAGAAAAAAAAAGAAATGAAGGAGATCAATAGAAAAAATAAAATGATACCTACAAAAGAAGAGAAAATTTGATTCTCAATGAGGTTTGATAGAAAAAATAAAATGATACCCTATAAAAGTAAGGAGAAATTAGCATGTAAAGAAGAAAAAAAGAATAATATGGGGGTATAATTATACAAAGAGCTAAGGTGTCTAGGAACTTGATTGAATATGAGTCATTTGTTATATGATTGATATTCCCTCTGTGAGACTGCATGCTTAAACTTTAAGGAGTATCCAATAGAGATTTCAGATCATTTGAGTGGACTGGATTTAAATCGTGATGGTTGCTAAGCCTTAGGCTAAGTACTTGGAAGTTCCATAAAAATACTAACTCACTTGTTTATAGGTTTCAAAGGGAAGGCAAGTGATGGTTCTACAAATTTTCCATGTTTCTCAAACCTGTTCTTAGTTCTTAGACTTGTTAGCTCGAAGGTGAGCAATGTTTAAGTCTAGGGGAGTTGATAAACCATATTTTTACGTGTTTTTACTTTGGGTTTTGTTCATTTTTAGAGATTTTTGTGCTTTTTTTTTTATCAAAAATGGTAGTTTTCTTGTACTTGAAGTGTTAGAAGTCATTTGAGATTGAACAATGCATTTAGGAGCAATATGCGCTCATTTGGAGCAAATTCAATCTCTGGACAAGTTTCCATGCATAAAGAAAGATGATCTAAGATGGAAGCCTTTCACTCAATGGATTTTGATGAAATTTAGAAAGAAACTGGCATTTTGAGTTAGGTTTCAAATGGAGTTGGTTTCAAGGCAATTGGATCTTTGGATCAAAAGCTTAGACTTGTAGTGAAGACTAGTTTGTCGGCCTTGAAGTTGAAACATGCGCATAAGTGAGCTAGCATCATTTTTGGACACCACTTTTTAGCAAATCCATGCACAAACCGGTGTTATGGATCTTCCCCACCATTAATGTAGGATTTATATACTGCCTAGGATTTTTAATCACTTGAATTACCTTCATTTTATTTAGTATTTGTGTTTAGTTGTTTTTCCTTTAAGTTCTTTATTCGAAAAAACCAAAATCATATCTTGTTTAAGATTAATGCAAATCATGATAAACTGTAGTACATGCTTAGTCTCTTGTGGATTTATACTCTTTATACTACCATAACGTTGGGCGTTTGCAGTTGAGGGATACTCATTTTGAATGAAAATTATTACTCCATCATTATATTAGACATAAGATGTCATTCACAATCAATACTTATATTGGATAAAATTAGCAATGTGGCTGCTTACCTAAATAATTGAAATTCTCGTGATGTGCCGAAGATCACTTGAATTCCCGTGAAATATGGATCTTGGATCATAACACTCAATTTGAGGAAAATGTTGTTTTGAGTATAATGATATTTTTCTTAAATGTTGAGAACACTCAAATTTCATAAACATCACACTACATATTATATTTGTTTCCTAGAAAAATATGCCAAATTCTCATTAGTCCTATTCATTTTGATATGTTCTTAGAAAGGAAAATTTGAGTGGATCAAATTTTCTCGAACTGTGTTGAAATTTGAGTCCTTGGAATGTTAAAGGTGTTTTAGAAAGAAATACAAAATCAAATTGGCATAAAAATTAAATCTCTACGATTATTTCGTTGAGTTAATTTATAAGCTCAATTTTATGTGATCATCTTGGAGAATATGAAATTGTTTGATAGCTCACTCCTTTAAGAACACCACCTTGAAATGGTGTGTGAGAAAGGATAAATTACACTTTATTAGATATGATTTGATTGATGATGTGTCAAACATATCTTCCATCATTATTTTGGTGATATGCTCTAGAACTGTCTATGTTTACGCTAGAAAGATGGCCACCAAAATTAGTTAAAATTACACCATATGAGATGTAGGCAAGAAATGTTCCTAATTTGTCTTTCTAGAAGATTTAGAGTCGTAGAGTGTATGTCAAACATTTGATTACTAATGAGTTTAAACCTAAATTTGATAAATACTACCTCGCTAGTCTTCTTGAGAAGACCTAAAGTTATTACTTTTACTATCATTGTTGCTCAGAGTGATACTTTTCTCGAAAGGAACCAGTGAGAGTAAAGTATTACTCGAAGATGTTCCAGAACCACATGAGGATGTTGTAAGTTTACAGAAAGAAATCGATTGGGTATGCGGAGAATCATGGAATCCACACTGTGGAACCTGAGGTACGCGGTTTGCGACTTGTCACAAGCGTGACATATTTAGGTTTTGGATGACATATTGTCGTAATCTATTGGTTATAAAGAACAATGAACCTATCTCTTAAGAGGAAGCATGATGAGTCATGACTCTAATAAGTGGCTTCAAGCCATGGAAACTAAAAGGGAGTCCATTTCAGTAAACAAAGTATGAACTTTGGAAGATTTACCTGATGGCTTTAAAACCAATGCGTGTAAATGTTTCTTAAAGAAAGAAAAACTGACATGGATAGAAATATCTAGATAGTCAAAGCTAGACCGGTGGTTAGAAGTTATATGTAGATTCATGGTGTATAATATGATAAAACCTATTCACTAGTTGAAGACCTTAAATCTATTCGGACTAATTTAGTCACTGCTCCATATAAGATATGACAAATGGATGTGAAACTTATCTTCCTATTGGATACTTAGAAAGGATGTATATATGACACAACCTAAAAATTTCATAGCCTTTAAAATGTTGGGAAGATATGCAAGCATCATCGTTCTATTAATGGTCTGATGAGAACATCTTGCAGTTATGGTCTTCGTTTTAACGAAACGATAAAAGAGTTTTTTTTTATTAGAAATGACGTTTACCAGAAGACCAGTGGGAGTGTAGTTGCCTTTTGGTATTGTATGTAAATGACATATTGTTCAGTAAAAATGATGTTCCACTTTGCTTTAGTCGCTTATGACCTTGGCAAGAAGTTATTTCTTGGTAAAAGACATGAGATATTTTTCTTATGGTCATAATAACGGAAACATCCATCACGAAACCCTTTGTGTAATAGCCCTACTCTCTGCCGCGAAGCCCTAACCTGCGGTGCGCATCCATCCTCACCGCCAAACCTTACTCTTTGCCACTCTCTGTCGCGAAACCTTAACTCCGACGCGAGACAATCTTCCTGATATTCGTTGTTAATCGCGAGTTACTTGCTCTGTGTAATTGGTTACGACGAATGAGTATTTTTGTTTGGGAATTGTGTTGAACGTTGTCTTCTTCCTCATTTCTTAGGTGTTAATTCCATCAAGAAACGAGTTGGCTACACTGGAGCTGATCCTTATAAGATGTGAAAATTTTGTTGAATGCTCTTCAATTTGATATTGTCGTGTCTTAAGCTTATTTTTCAAATTCATCGTTATGTTGTTTATCTGTGAATTTCAATTGTTTCTGCTTGAACAGGAAATGATGAAGAGAAAGTGATCATTTGACACATCACATATGTGTTTTTAATATATTATAAGCCATCATGTATGGTTTTTTATCTTTCTTGCTTCAGATTTGTGTTGTTCTTTTTGTTTGCTCGATTTTTTTTATTTAGAGGTTAGAGAACAACTTTTATTTGTTCTTCTCTTATCTAATTTTGAATGTAGATTGTTGTACTAATTTTATCTTTCTTTTTTGGTACATTTTCGCTTTTTTTGTGACACAAATTTGTTTGTAGTTGCTTTCCTTCTTCAGATTTGTTTTTAAAATAGCTACATATTTTTTGTGAGCAAATGTTGTTTGTTGTGTGTGATGGCAGATTAATAACATATGAATGCAGATTTTTTTATTCTTATGTTTCTTGGCTGCAGATTTATTTATATATATATACACTTGAAATATATATAAAATATTCTGTAGATTTATTCACATAACTGATTTTGTGCTTTATTTTCATTACGTTGGGGCAGCCATGAGTATGTTCAATAATAGAGTGATGAGCGATCATTGTCCATACCAAAATTAACGCATCGCCTTATTGAGTCATGGGATAAAGATCTACAAAGATAGATTAGATAATCTCTTTGGACCGTGTCAAGATACTTATAGTGATAAGATCTTACATAGGTTCAAAATGCATGATTCCAAGAAAACTCTCTACCAATATCTCAATACGTAGTTGTTTGCAAGACTCAGTGTTTTCCAACAACTGACAAGCGAAAATGCATGAGCATGTTGAGCATTATATTGGTTTGATCTAGGTGAAAGTCACTGGAGGGCAGTTAAAAATATCCTTGAGTGCTTGAGAAGAACAAATGATAAGTTCTTAATCTATTGAGAAAGTGAAGAGTTAATAATGAGTGATAAAACCTCTTGAATATTGTAAGTATGAGAGTCATATAACTACTTTAAGAACTAGAATTTTGAATATGTGTTCTTGATTCTAGAGGGAAGTTTGTTAGAATCTGATGTTTTGTGTTGTATTATTTAAATGTTGGATAATTAAATAATTTAAATAATAGTGTCAAAATAATTTAAATCATTCTTATAGGCCATCAATACATGATTTGATCATGAAACCTTATAAGTGATAGATAACATAAATTATTACGGTTCATAGTCAGGTTATTAAGCCGGCAGATTAATAACTATGAATGACTAATATGTGAGGTGACTGATGACTAGTTTCATGGAGTCATTGGTATGTTGTATTAAAGTCAATCACATAGATATATACGTTAGAAAACACAATATCGGACTATCTGACTTTGAGAACTCTAGAAGATTGTTATATGGATACCATTAGAGTTTCTCATTACAACTATACAGTATAGTCATTTACTCGGGTTCATCATGTTTACTTATAAATGGATTGGTCCACTTTGACTTTGTCAAACATCAACCGTAACAGGTGATTATAAAGACATTGATTGTGTGTATTATATAGTGTATAAGAAACAGGGATGTAATAAGAGGGGATTTATACCATCTATATAACGGGAGAGATATCTCTAAACCTATCGAAGATTTGATACTGAGAAATGCATAGTTCTGCGCAAACAAGGTGAATGTCAATTTTTGTGTAATCAGTATAAATCATAGTTCGATAAACGTGGTTTGGCCAAATAAGGAAGGAACTGTTTCTTGCCTTATGGTCAGATTGAGATATATGGACAAAGGATTACAGGAATACATGATTCTAGTACAAGTGGGAGATTGTTGGGAATGTCCTGAAATCATTTGTACTTTACTCTAAAAAAAGTTGCAGTGTCGATGTTTAACACATCGTACAATATTAGGGATTTTTATATAATGCTAGAGACCACTCATCTATGGAAAGTACATATATACTATTATTAAATGAGAAGTCATAAGCTGATAGGCACTCATACAGAGAGATTTCGTGACGTGGCGTAAACATAATTTTTCTCGAATTGAGAAAAAAATGGCTGAAAATATATTAGATGCTTGTGTGGCCTCATCTCGGCCGTTCATTGTTTTATTTTCTTGTGTCGCGTCGTAGGAACCGTTTGTTGTCTTCTTCTAACCGACTTTGGACCACTTTAACCCTGCGCGAAATTATGTATTTATCTTTTTAAAAACGTTAGTTTTTTCGTCCAATCAAAATCTATATGCGTCCAGTGAATCTCCGTTCGCAATTTTCGCAGTTTTTATCTTCTCTTTTGTGTTTATCTGTTTAAATTTATTATTTTTTGTTGGTTAAAGGTTAAATCATGGATCCTTAATCTACTCATATAAATAGATGGTCTCTCTTTTGTTTTTTCTATCAAAATCTCTACTTGTTTTGGGACGGTTTTACACAGGTTAATGTGTTTTTTTTGGCTCATCAATGGATCTATTATAAGATACTCATCAATGATCCATATTTCTATTATGCATAGACTATTTTTTGTGTCTGTCATTTTGACCAATCCTACTTTCTTTTTTCGTTTCAATGGTATAGACAAATGTGTACCTCTAAAATTTATAACCAATCTATTATTTGTGTTTCATCATCGCATGGAGTACTTTAATATACTTTAAAGTATTGTCTATTTTTTGTTGGTGCATACATTATTAGACGGTTTTGTAATGTGCTTTTATTATTTTTTATAAGTTTTGGTTATCTTTTATTGGAACAGAGACATACATATGTGAATGTACTTTGTCTATGTAGACTATCTTCAACAATACTTATGCTTTTGTTGGCTACCAATCCATTACATTTTGGTGATAAATAAAACTTTAAAACATTTATATATGTTAAAAAAATGTTTTCTTATTTATATTCATTATTTGGTGTTTGTTAATATTTTAATGTCATTTTTATTGAGATCAATTGGTGATTAAAAAGATCAATATCGCACATACTGAAATATTGTTTAATAGAATGCGGAAACTTTTTTATTGGTGTTAAGATCGATTTACATATTATCAAAGAAGACTCATATTTGCTTTATGTGGAATGTTTTTGGATTCATACATAATGGTGTGGAGATCGATTTTTATCTTATCTTAACTACATTAATTCATCTTAAGTGTTTTAATTTTGTATGTTTGCTTATGTATGTCTTCTGGTGTTACCTGACTTTTCTGTTCTCTTTGTTTTTAATCTCTGATTTTGTGTTCTCAAATGCAGTTTCTAGCTTAATTATGTTGCATGATAATTTTTCTTCCATCAGGGTAAGAGCTAATGGAAGTTTAACTAGTGGCTCTTTTGCAGAGTATTATAAAGAGCGAAGGAAAACATAAAGGATGATATTTAGCTGAAAAATTTAAAGATGAAGTAAACATATTCACGTACAAAAAATTTATCTTTATCTTTATTTTGAAACAAAGGATGATAATGTATTGTTTATTGATTTGAATGCGGACACTTCAGACACTTCATCGGTCGAGAAAAGCATGGATGTCAATGAGTTTCAAATATTTCCGTCTATATCATCAGATATAAAAACATTAGAAAAACTTTTGAAGTCACAAACTTTAGATACTGGTCATGATTTCATATTGTAGATTAAAATTATGTTTTCGGCCAAATATTAATATATGTATTGCATAGCAAAAAGAAGAATGAGATAATTTCTAGGAATGTCATTTATTGGATTATTTGAAATGTGCGTGAGCCTTTCGTCAGTCCGAGACAGTTCGAGACAAGACATCTATTTTTTCAAAGATGGGTATCGAATCTTTGAATGTTGTTTGTGTAAATGACAAGCTCCCTCAAGATACAACAATGTCTTCACTTTGTTATTACTTATAAGGGATGATATCCATTCTATAACCCATACATATTAAACCAGGGTTTTCTAAAATTAAAAATATTGTTTTTTAGATAAAATTTCAAAAATAACTTTGCAGCCAAACACTCAATCATTTAATCTCAATTATTTTCACTACTAAGTTAATATAAAAGATATGTATCAATTACTTCAAATATCAGCACACTTTTTTGAATATTATGAAGGTGATTTGTTACTAAACTTTTAGATTTAAAAACTTGATGATACGTCGAGTTTGTTATCATGTTAGTAAGTCTATCCTCAATATCTTGAGGGAAACCCTCCATTTCTTGGGTCAATTACCGCCACAAGCTCACTCATTCCACAATAGTTTTAACCAAATTGTTGAACTATGAACTGAGCTCCCTCCGAGGAAAGGCGTTAGGGGATGACCTTTCTTCTCCAAAACAAGTCTTATCTTTTTAGGAATCTCGAACACTGTCGTTCAATTTTCATACAAAACTACGTTTGGTATCGGTTGAAAGTAAAATTACAAAAAGAAACTTTTATATATTGATGTATTCAAAATTTAACGCATATTTAGCATCATTTAATATTTTTTTGTTGCATTTAGGTGTTAGAATTCATAAAGTTTCTAAGTTGAGTCTAGTTTAGGATTTTCGTCTTTGCATTGCAATCTTTTGCATTTGTAGGTACAACCTATGGATGAGCAACTTGAGAGCTTGGGATGATGGATTCTTGATACTTAAATGGCGAAGACACAAAGAGAATCAAGAGTCAAGTGGAAGTGGGGAAGAGACTATACGCAAATAATACGCCATTGTGACGACAATTGAAAGAACAAGAAGAAGAAGCTATCAAGGGAACGCAGCATCGACCTCAGAGGTTGATGTTGGACAACATAAGGTTGATGCTGCGTTACCTTTGCATACTGCTGCCCAACTTTGATGTGCTTTATGGCTTCTAGGGCATCCTCTAAGCCTACAAGAAAATTTGGATTACCTAATCTTGTGTTTTTGTGTGTTCTTTTTGTGTTTCTAAATGATTTAAAGATTTGTAAACACTTTTGTGCTAAATCTC
>OVAN01014080.1:0-12321 GCA_900406275.1 Anastatica hierochuntica | reverse complement strand
CTTCAGAACTAGTCTTTGGCCTTTCTTGAGGATTCAAACTAATTCCAACAACCCTGAAAACATCACCATCACAATCCAACAGATATTTTAACAATAACATATTCAAAGAAGGATCTAAATCGTATTTTGGAAAGTGTCAAACTTATGGCATAAAAGGACACGGTGCAGTGCCCTAATTTTCACCTGGTTACTCGGTTCTCTGCTGCATCTCTACAGTAATGAGCCGCAACAATGGTCACCCTAGGCTTACAATGCAATGCTTAACACACCCAAGACTCAATCATGGTTATTGTACCCTGATGCGTCCCATCATCTCACTTTTGATTTAGCAAACTTATCGTTGCATTCACCATACACGATAGTGATAAAGCATTGGTCGGAGTCAGTAATAATCTGCCATTACACACACCTGTTCAAGCTCTCTTCCTCTTGCTACTCATACTTTGTTATATTATTTTTTTAATGTCTCACGCTTTTTATTCATTTCACATTGTTTTAATTTTACTTATATTCACAAGCAATGACCTTTCATCATTGTATCTTTTAGCTTAACTTAAATATTATTTGCTATGCACTTGCAGTGTTGATTTATGGTTAAAACTCTGAGCCATCACTCTTTTTGTCTTTGTATATTATCATAGCTTATGTCCATGTCGTAAATAGTATTCCTCTTTTGAGATTGGCTTTATCGATTGTCGTATTTGGATCTTAAGAGCATCTCCAATGGGTCTCTAAATGAGTATCCATGGGAGTATCTAAGTTATTATTAAAATCAGAAATATCTAAAAAGTTAGAAACTGTATCTAATTTTAGAGACTTTTGGAACTGTATCTAAAAGAGTTGTGTGTAATTTTAGATACTCTGTGGGACCCACGAATTAATTTTTAGTTAAAAAATTGTTTTAGATACTCAAGGAAATATCTACCATTGAAGATGGTCTAACTCCTCTCTTTGTTTTGTCCTCTTATTGTTCTGAGGTTTAGATTGAGTTATACTTTAGTTTTAGGATCCACCCTTTAGACGTGACAGTTCGGCCGAGGCACCTACTTCCTCTATTTGAAGCCTTTCAAGGTTGTTGAGTTAAGTTTAAAATACAAAACAATGGTGTCGATCTTAGGTGTTATCTTGCGAGGAAATGCCCATTCTCTTGCCTGTAAATGGTGGTGGATGATTTGCGAGTTTCCGCATGTAAGAACGGTTAATCCTCATAATTGGTGTTTTCCTTGTGGAAGGTCAAAATATTTTGTTATGCCATATCAAAATATTTCCGTTAACAAATGTATGAATGGGCCTTAGATAAGCAAAAGAAAGTTATTTCAGCCCATTAAGCATCTTCTTTTGTGGCTATTATATAACCCAATAACTGACACCTTCGTCTCTACGAAATAGTCTCCCACTCGACATAATACGGGACTCGAATACTCGAATTAGAACCGACTCGAAAAGTGAAATCGAAGTTGAAACTGGAACCGAAAAAATATCCGAACGAGTCCAAATGTAAGGTAACTTCGGATATCAGATATACCTAGATTCGAACCAATATTCGAACTGAACCGATATCCAAATAAAATACCCTAAAATATATATCATTAAATTAGTTTTTAAAAATTATTTTATTATTTAAAATTTTTTTGGATATTTTGGATATTTTTAGTATTGTTGAATATTTTCGAGTATTTATATATATTTATTTATATTTTTTTATTGTTTTAAAATTATTTTTAGTAAAATTTAATGTATTTTTTAAAATGGATATTTGGTTATATTTTGTATTCGAAATATTCATTTTACTCGATAAATCTGAATCCGAATAGGACACAAAATAATTTTGGATACACCTACGAGAATTGGTCTAGACCCAAACCGAAAAAAACTCGAGTAGATTCTAAATTTCGAAACTAAAAAACCGATATCTGAACGGATAACCGAATATTCAGCCTTAGTCGATATATTTATTATACTTTATCGATATATTTTTTGTATTACTTTCCAAAAGAAAGAAATACAAAAAAAATTGATGTGATAAAATATCAAACCGTTGCGTTAGAAAAAGAACCACACCTTTCACATGTGCGAGTGAGTTCACGAATAAAAATCTAATAGCCATTAAATTCACCTCTCTTTTTTCTATAAAAAAAAAGAGAATAATGTCACTTTGATTAAGTGAGGACCACCGACAGGTGTCGCCCACTGGAGTTCCCAAGAATCAAACAAATAAAATAAATAGTAAAAGATTAATAAACATGTGGGAATTAACCGGTCTAGTCGGTAACACCAACCGTTTTTCTCCGGTGAAAAAAGGCCCACATGGTTTTAAAATCAAGCAAGAAAGCCTTTAAAAAAAACCGGAAAGTCCTCTTCAAAAAGTGTGTCTGCAATATTACTAAAACAAGACCAAAGTCCTTTCTATTCTCACTTCTTTCTTATATTCTTGTTTTTCTTGGGTTTTAAACTAAAATTGTTTGAGAGAGAAGTAATTTTTGAGCTGAGATTGATCCTTTTGGGTTTTTGAGATATGGAAAGAGATTTTTTGGGTTTGAGTGACAAGAAGTATATGAGTAACGTTAAGCATGAGGTTGACGATGATGGTGAACAAGGTTTGTGTTATTTGTTTCTACTTTATAGTCTCGTGGTTTTAATATAAAATACTAATCAGGAGGTTACGTATTATCGTCCAAAAAGTAGTTGTTTTAAATATTCTTACTTTTTTAGATTCTAAAACTTTTAAAGTAATCAGTAGTAATATTAAATCAAATTCATGCATAATAGATATGATTAATTTGATATCAATAAAAATTGTTATTTTAGGGTTTAACCAGAAGGCATGTAGACAATGGGGAAAGGCAAAGTTTTTGCCTGCTTCAGATTTTCAGGTTGGTTATTCAACTTAATAATCAAGTTTTAATTTATTTTTAATCAATACACCAAATCTTGATAAATCATAAAATCTTAGACCATGATTAATGGAGGTTCTTAGAACATCATTAACCTTATAACCCCATTTGGGTTTCTTAATGATTTGTTTAATAATAAAAGTTAGTTAAGAAATTTAGTTAAGAAACCCATAGATTTTGTGTTCTATTGGGAGTTTTTTTAAAAAAAATATTAAACATTGTGGCTTGGTGGAAGATAGAATGGAGAGAGAGAGCAAAGAGATCCACTAAGAAATCGTTTCTTCCTACTTCTAATTAAAAATCGTTTCTTAATTAATACATCTTTTTATTTTTTTTAATCAAAAATATGTTTAGAAACCCACTAAAAAACTGAGTTAGTGACGCTCTTAAGGGTCAGGTTTTTAAGAGGAATTTTTAGTTTTTAACTACAAAAGCTAAGAATCATCTCTTAGTTAAGAATCCTTCTTAAAAATTCCACCCTTAAGAATCCCCATTAATTATGGTCTTATATGGCTGATCTGTTGGTTTCATGAACTATCTTTTGTAGTCAATTATCGACTGGAAAATTGTCGGAAAATCCGTCGGGAATATAAATGTTTATTAATTTCTTGTGTGTATGTATGGCCAATTATTCATGGACAATAAATAAAAAGTTGTGTTGGATAAGTGCGAGTTTAAGAGCTTTGTAGGGTCGTTTTAAAGCCGCAAAAATAGAATATAATAAAAAAAAAAATTGTGGCGTTTGGAGTTTGGATAACGCCTATATATGTTAAACAAAATTTATAACAGTATAACATATGTAAAATTGTGACGTTTCAGGAGTCTAAGGCGTTTCCAAGCTCAGTTTCTGCGGTCAGCGTTCTCCGCAGAAGCCAATATGGCGGTGCGTTTCGGAACGTTAATCCGCTTTTACTTGGCGGATCAGTTCCCTTAACAAATCATTCTTCTCTCCGTCCTGCCTTCAATGCTTCGGCCGATCCACGGTAATGTTATTTTGAACTGTTTTGCCATGCTACAACTTTATACTCTCTTCTTCTTAAAGTATTGATATTTTCAGGTGTTTTTCTCATACTATAAAAGATTAATTTTTAGATTATTTATATATTTATCACTAACCGACGTTAAATTATACTAGCCTTTGCTTCAAAATATAAGATTGGGATGAAAAAATATAAGATGTTTTAGATAAAAATAAACATATTAAAAAAAATTAATTTTTTCAAAAAGTATCATTTAGTATACACTAAAATTATTTCAGACAATTATAAGAAAAACGGTAGAATATTATTTATGCGTGTCATCCTTGCGCAGGGACCATGCTAATTTTCTCTATATCGTTCCAATTTTATCGGATGTCCCCGAGAGGACAGGTAGAATATTATTGGTCATACAAAATCCAATACATATTAAATTTACTTAAATTGAAAATCATCTTATAGTTTGAAATAAAGAAGATTTTTTAAAACATCTTATTTTTCGAAAGTGAAGTTTTAGAGATATTAAATTGAAAGTATTTGAACAGATGGAATACTATTGGTCCAAAGTTATGAGGAAGATGTATTCCGAAGTGAAAGAAAATAATATATTTATAGCTGAACATTAATTACAGATTTAATTTATGAGAAACTTTTAAATAAATCAATTTTTTTAGAGACTGAGAGAGTACAAAATACTCTCTCCGTTTCTTAAAAAGTGACGTTTTGGAAATTTATAAACGAAATTCCGGTTTTAACCTTACTGTTTTAATGTATTAATTGGAAATAAATTTTTTTATGGACCATCTCCAACCCCACTCCATATTTTACTCAAAAATTGAGTGAAAAATGGAGTAATGAACAAACAAAAAAGTTATTAATCTTTTAAACAAAAAAGAGTAAAATATGGACTGAGGTTGGAGATGCCCTAAGTATTAGTGAAGGGCATGTAAAACTTTTTAACAGTTTTTTAATATGTGTAAAAATGTCAGAATGACATTTTTTTGCGAAACAGAGGAGTATATCTTTTGAATTCGAAGTGTATAATAAAACATTAATTTTTTTTTTTCATTCCCATTGAAAAATGTCAAAAAGGCACTTAATTGAATCGTTACATTATGTTTAATTATGGTTGTATATGGACTTGTGGAACAGAGCGGCTTCCTCAGGACCATCTCCACAGCTCACTATCTTCTATGCTGGAACTGTTAGTGTCTTTAATGACATATCTCCTGATAAGGTATCAAACTTTATATCCGTACAAATTACATTCACACATAACATGTTCTTGATAGATGATTTTGTGATTATTAGGCTCAAGCCATCATGCTATGTGCTGGCAACGGTTTGCGAAATCCGAAAGGTGAAATCGGAGAAAGCAGCTTGAAGAAACCCCTTAGAGCAGCTGGAAAACAAATCCGTAACGCGGCTGCTGCAACAGCATCATCATGCTCTGCCACTCACACCGATAATTTCTCCAGGTGTAGAGACAAACCCGTTGCTGCTACTAATGCAATGAGCATGATCGAATCATTCAACGCAGGTCCTAGCAATATGATTCCTTCAGGTATATCCATTAAAAAAATCTCAATATATTCAAGATTTTGATCTCACAAAATCAAATATCACGAGTTAAACTTAAACAGAAAGGCTAAATCGCATAAAAAGACAAATTTGAGCAAAACACCCTTTAAAGTTTATTTATTAATCGGGTGAATAATAGTTACAAAGACCTAACATTTGTGTTTATAACCTCAAAAAAAACTCAACTTCATAAACCGTTTATACTTTGGGACTTTAGGTCCATTAAAAAACCGTATTGTGTCATCCCGCAAATGTCAACCTTGACTCAGATATCTTCCGATAATATGTATTTAACCCGGGATATCTATTGAATGTGGTAGTTTACCGGTACATATGAGATTTAAGTCACTTTGAAGTAACATTCTAAACACGCTTTTTCAGTTCCTCAAGCTCGTAAAGCATCTTTGGCTCGGTTCTTGGAGAAGCGCAAAGAGAGGTGAAAATCGTATTTTCTTCTTAGAAACTTCTTGAGTTCTTTGATTTAAAGATTAGTCGTTGAACTTACAAGAATTGATTGATGTTGGTGCAGGCTCATGAGTGCATTGCCATACAAGAAGATGCTTCTTGATTTGTCGACCGGAGAATCAAGTGGAATGAATTACTCTTCTACTTCACCTACATAAAGCCGCCTTCTTCTTCTTCTTCATCATCGTTTTTAAACCTCTTTAAGGGTTTTTAAAGATGGTAATTTGTAATATAATCATTAGATTATTATTATAGCTACCATTTATTATTTTACGTGCAGGAGAAGGCATTAAGGCATCAGTATATGTGAGCAGTGTCGTAAACTTGTAATGGTTTAGTCTGTTGTTGTAGGATTACTTTATTACCTCAAAACACTAACATATAGTATATGTTTGTCATGTTTGTCAAGAGTATAAGACCAAATAAAAATCGGTATTGTTTATTTTTATTTTTTGTTTTATGTTCGTAAACGCACTTTATTAATTGATTATACGAATACACTTTTTTTTTTTGATAAAGATTATACGAATACACTTGCGAGATTATCAGATCAAGAACAGACTCGTGAAAAACCCTCTCTAATATTGAAAAGAGCTAGTCCAATTTATCAAATACTATTTGTTAATTATTAATTTTGTCACAAACCTAAGATGATAGCTTTTCACATATACGTTTTAAATAGTGTCCATAGTTTTATAGAAGCTGTATTTTAAGATCACAAAATTTTAATTTTGATCATACATGAAACACTAGTTTACATATTTTAGTTCAAAAATAAATTTTAATCATATACTCAAGAAAAATTTGTATAGTGAGTGAACATAAGTAGCTCCAAGGTGTGCTTACGAAATATAGATTCTCTTCACAATGCAAAGATCTTTTAGATAACTTTAAATATCGTAGGAAAGTAATATTGCGGAAGGAGAACCACCGAAGCCGAGTTTGGTAAGGAAGACAAACTGTGAGCTTGACATGTCCAAATTAATCACAAAAAACACGTTCACGTTTGTTAAGTGTGGATAAGAACGGCCCTTGGTGTTATCATTAGGCACCTCTCGCTCTCTCATTCTTTAATTTCTCATGTCGTTTCATGCCCCCACCAAGTTGCGCAATTTTGAACTATCACTTTATCATTCACATGTTTATTGTTTGGACCATCCTTTTTCTCTTTTTGTGATATCCTTAGCAACTAATGAGTAATGGTACAAAGTTATTACAAAATGCAACTTGAAACCAATTTTGTTTGTTCAAAACTTAAAGCATGATGCTTTGGCAAACCCCATTTTTTAAAAAAGCTTATAGAAACTTATAGACTATTCTAAAGATACACCTACATTAATGTTAACCAAATTGATGTAAAAACTAAACACTAAATCTCCTTGAAATCCAATGGTCGATCGTTGAGATATTATCACCGAACAACCAGCAAAATAACAACCTAATCGAGAGAAGCCATTCAAAAGATTCTGAGGATAGTCGTATCAGGAGGGGTGACCAAGCCCTGCTCAAATAGTGGTCAACCGTGCGAATCCGGAAAAACCTAATCCGAACACAATGAGACATACACTAGGATCCACATCAAAGAAAGAATCAGAATTGGGAGGCAGGCAGTAGAAAAAAGTAGAATCCAACCACAACCGCGTTGGAAAGCTCGACGGGGATCTCTTGGAGTAGCAGCATAGTTTCCTAAAACTATTTTACGTACCGGATA
The DNA here is from genome assembly GCA_900406275.1 of Anastatica hierochuntica. NCBI lineage: Eukaryota > Viridiplantae > Streptophyta > Magnoliopsida > Brassicales > Brassicaceae > Anastatica > Anastatica hierochuntica. The sequence continues at coordinate 4,693 of OVAN01014080.1, read as the reverse complement.
TGTGAGGAACAAAGAGAGACGAAGCTCCCACTTCAGGCTAAAAACTAAGGCTAGACGCAACACAACAAACACCACGAAGAACATCAAGACATCTCTAACACCCAAATTGCGACAAGCTGAAATTGAAACCTGACATAGAGTAGAGGTCACGTTATTGTGCTGAGAAGACATATCAAATGGACGAGGGATTCCCGGTGGTCTCTGCACCAATGTTTCTTCACGATGAAATCAGAGAGGAAGACCTCAACTGACTTCAAGGGAAAGCCAAGACATGGACCAGGTGGGTCTGAAGATCATCACGTGGAAGAAGACTAGGGTTCAAATCCTACTTGGACATATCTCATACCCCAGAGAAGGAAGATGAGCCAGAACCGGAGCAATGCCCTGGAGGGGAGCCAGCTGCAGACATGGCACAACAAAAGGCTACGAGCATACCATCACACGAGGAACCACCAGACCTGTGACCTTTTTGAAGCTTTTGGCTAAGGTGAGGATGTACTATACTCTCACTGAGTCTGGAATCTAGTTTAGGACTGGTAATCTAGGGTTAAATGAGCTGGTGTCGAGCTATATGCCTCGACACAAATACACCGATTGTACTATGTACTGATATGATACTACAATACGTCTAAAGTGTGATTGTGTGATCTGGTCGCTAAATTGTGCATATGTAGAATGTGACTGATGTGATTAGAACCTAGAGTTGTGATTAAATGAGTAACTAGGGTAATCTGGTATTGTTTGAGAATTACGCAAGACCCGACATGATGGTTAAATTGGTGATTAAGTGGGTTGCTTGAGATACCCTTATCACTTGAAGAAGAGCCTGGGATATACGGTGACCTATGACTGCGATTAAAATTGCTACTGTGATGATTATTAGATGCATGTTTAGAATGAATGGAAGTATAAGTACTTTGGTGTCGTATGGTTGAGTTTGAAAGTGAAGTTTGATTTGATTGGTAGTTTAGTTGAGCGATACAGAATGTGCCTTGTTTGGGGTTTAGGTTTAGGTGTAGATTTTTGGACTAGGTTAGTTCTAGTCAACGTGGTGTTTAGTACGTTCTCACTGGGTAGTTTGTATTAAAATTCACTCGTCCTCATTTTATTTCCTTTCCTCTCTCGGCTTGCCTTGTAGGTTAGTGTGTTAGAAGTGACGATTTGAAGTTCAAAATGTGGTTTTAGGAAAGGTTTTGGATGAACCGGGGGATTAACCCCAAACCAGAGGTCTTGGCGTTACAAAACTACTATTGAATCTCCTTGTTGTTTACAACACGTAATCGCGTACACCACTTCCTACTAAAAATTGGAGCTCAGGTCTTCCCAAGGTACACTTGCCTCTTTGATATTATCGCATTTCATTCGATTTAGGCTTATATTTTAGGAGCATTTTCATCAATTAGATGTCGCATTTAGATGTTTTAGGATTAGTTTCGAGAGCATTTAGGAGTCATGTGTCTAGAGTCCTTTAGGGTGTGAATTTGTATTTGCATCCTCTCTTCTTTACTCTTTTTCATGTAATTGGATCAACAAAAGATGGAACAGAACCATCCGAGTCAAGAATCGAAATGAAAGACAAAGGAAAATGAAGAATAGAACCTCAGCTATCCATTATAGCGATCCACGCACCCCTGCGCAGACAGCTACAATTCTGGAGAGGTGCAACGATCCTTGCGATATGCGCAGATCGCTACACCTGGCAGGGAACCCCAGCGATCCACGCGACTCCAGCACAGACAGTTGCAATTCTAGAGAGGTGTAGCGACTCATGCGTAGCGAGCTGAGTAGGTAGCTACACTCGGCAGTGAAACGTAGCGACCCACTCCAGCGATCCACGCATTCCAGCACAGATCGCTACACTCCTGACGAACCAACTCAGCTATCCAGCGCAACTATCCACGCACCTGTGCACAGATCGCTGAGACCCCGAAATATTGGAAAATTCAGTGAACCAAACCGGTTTGTTCCGGTTTAGTCAAACCAAATCCCTTTCTACTATAAAAACACAATTAGAGAACAAAAAAGCTTAAGCTTTATTTGTGTTTTCTCTCTTTAATCTTGTTTAAACCTTGATGAATCTTTGCTCTTAAACTTTGTGGATTTGAGCAAAGATTATAACTTTATATCTTTTTCTTCTTTCTAATCATGTTTATGATCTTTATCCATGTTTTTACATATTCTATGGTTATAATTAGTGAGTAGATCTCTTTTGTGATTCATGGGTTAAGTAGATTAGATTAGATCTAGATGCTTATTAACATGTTAAGGGTTTAATACTTATAGATTCACATGATTAAGGAGTATTTATTGCTAGATTTGAAGTGATCAATCAAAATTTAGATCATAGGAATTTCACACCCGGAAGGTGTTCGATGAAATTCCCAAGAGAACCTTATGATTGCTGTCCAATCTTAGCCTATGGGAATAGTTGTCTAAGTTGTTTAATGGATGTTTAGGCTTGTGTTTAATGACTAATGATCCCTAAGTTGCCATCGGGAGATTGGTCCAATTTTAAATCATTAGATGGATTAATTCCATGGGAATTGATTAATTGATTTTTTCCTTGTCCTTGAATGATGTGTTTGAATGATTAGCTCTTGCATCTTAGTATCATCTAGACTATCTAGTTGTTCGCTTAATTCATGAATTGCATGCTTCCATCTTTAATCTAAATTCTCTTATCTCTTCTTTGTTCTTGTCTGTGATTACTTTTCTTGTTTTGATTTGTTTAAATTCCAAAACCACTTATCTTGATTAGTCTAGCTTAATTGAAGAAATTTATAGATTGAATGCGTTGATATTTGCTCCTCATGGATTCGATAACCCATTTACTGCAACTTCTAGTCTTAATCTTGAGGCTTAGGAGTTTAGTTTCGGGATTGAACTTGAAAGAACAAAAATTCCTTATCAAGTTTTGGCGCCGTTGCCGGGGAGCAACAACATTAGCCATTTAGTTTTAGTTTCCTTATTGAGACTAGACATTTTTACCTTTTTGTTAAGTTACTAAATCTTGATTATTGTGTTTGTTCTTGTCTAATAGGTGTATGAACTTGCGAAGCCGTGGTCCAACCAACTTAACTCCGCAAGTAGAGAACATCCAATGTTTTGCAAGAGAGAATACAAGAGCAAGAAGGGAAAGAGAAAGGCTTGAGCATTTGGAACGCTTAGCCATGGACAATCCTCACCACATTGGGAACCAAGGACACAATATTGATGATGATAATGAAGCTCAAGGAATCGGAGCTCATCATCGAGATCACCCTAGACCTCAACCAAATGCACAAAGGATCGATGCATATGATGAGCCTAACACAAGGAGGGTTAGAACCGGCATTCAACCGCCCGCGGTGGTGCAAACAATTTTGAAATTAAGCATAGCCTTATCAATATGGTTCAAAACGCCAAATTCAATGGACTCCCGACGGAAAACCCCCTTGATCATCTCGACCAATTCGAAAGGCCTGTTAGAACGGTGAAGATAGATGAATGGTGTGAGTGAAGAAGTGATTAAAATGATATTGTTCCCTTTTTCTTTAGGAGATGTGGTGACTCAATGGGAGAAGACTATACTTTTGGATTTGGTATCTACATGGGCCCAAGTGGAGCGTGAGTTTATGACCAAGTTTTTCCCCAAACAAAGAACCGCGAAGATAAGGAACAACATCACAAGCTTTAAGCAAGGCTGAAATGAATCCTTCTATGAAGCGTGGGAAAGGCTAAAGTCTTACATTCGAGCATGCCCACATCACNGGACAGGGATCGTTCGATCCTTGTCTTTATGTCCAGAATCCGATACCCTCCTTTCAGGAAAAGGATCGACCGATCCGGAGACAGGGATCGATCGATCCTTGTCCTCCTTTTGTGATTGATCGATCACTTCAGACGATTGATCAGTCGCAAAATCTCGCAAATTTCTATGGGTTTATGAGACATGGATCGGCCGGTCCAGGGGTAGGGATCGATCGATCTCTGTCCCAGACGAACTTGCAGTCGTTTTTTCGCTCTGAACTGTGATGGCATTGCAGAATTCCTTCGGATTCTTCTCTGGTTTGCCTGGAATAACACCTGGAGGAGCTCTATTGCTCGCAGAAGTCTGAACAATTATGTTTCTAGCATCTTCATTCTAACACTCAAAGCCTCAAACTTCCTATTGAGGTCACTGTACACGCCATCGATTTTCTGATTGATCTCCGCAGCAGACTTTGTCTGATTCTCCAGCACTATGTGGATCATTTGTTTCAGATCACCATCTTCAGAAGATGCATAAAATTGTCCTTGGTTCTGATTCTAATACCCCGACTGATAGTTTTTCTTGAATCCTCCTGAACCAAACTGCTTCTGCTGATAGCCACTGTTCTGATTCTTGTTCTGAAATCTAGAGTTGAAGACAATCTGATTCTGATTGTACGGCTTGTTCTGGAACTGATTCTGTTGAATGAGACCTCTATTACCAAAGTTTCCCTGACCACCAATGTAATTCACATCTGCCGGCTCCTCAAACATGTATTCCTGGTACATCTGTCCCATCTTCTACTCTTGAAGTACAGGTGTTTCGTTCTGCTCACCAACAAAGTTCACACTCTGCTGATCTCTCCTCATTATCTCATCAAGTTTAGACTGTAGATCATCAATTCTCTTTGCATCTGATGACACAACACCTCTACCACACTCATAGTCTGATCTACGATTAGCC
>OVAN01014079.1:0-10680 GCA_900406275.1 Anastatica hierochuntica | reverse complement strand
ACCTCCAAGGAAGAGGATTACATAGAGAAGACGCCTTTTGGAAAGAAGATAAAGCCTTCCATGCGCCTCATTCCTATAAACATTAAAGGCGGTGTTGTTGAATACAAGGTAAAGTGTAAAGGAATGTCCAAGCCATTCTCGAGAGCAAGGACCAAACTTCCTCAGTGGGTCTTGGACAAAGGATTGAAGTTCAATATGCAGATGGCTTGTAGAGTGATCACCTAAGAAATGTTCAACAAGGAAGACAAGAGCACCGAAGTTGCTCCTTCCAACCTTCACTAATCAAGAAAGGAACCAATGTCAAGCTAGCGATGTTAAACAAGCGCACTTGGGAGACAATCCCATGGTATCCTTGTACATATTTTAGCTTATTTAATCCTTATGTAAACTATGTTTCGGTTGCTTTTTGTGGTTAAGTGTTTAGGTGCAAAATTTGGGAGCGGAACGTGTTCGGAAAGCAGCTGGCGGTCTGGGCCACTCTGGCTGGCAGTCTGCAACACCAAGCAAGACCGGCAGCACCACCTGCACCAAGGCTGGCGGTCCAGAGGGTCTGGCTGGTGGTCTGCGACACCAACCCAGACCGCCAGCCGCCAAGTAAGTCCACTAAAACTCATTTTTCTTCTTCCCAAAACCCACTTCATTCCTCTCTCTCTCTCTCTCCTCATTTACTCAAAACTTGGTGAAGAAAACACAAAACTTTCAACTTCTCTTTCATTCTGAAACCAATATCTTTGCAAAATCTTGTTTTGAATCAAAGATTTCATCTCATTTTGCTTAATTCTTGCTCTAGTTTCAATCTACACTAAATCTCTCTCAAGAATAAAGGTAATCTCTCATAACTCTCTATTGCTCAATCTCTTAAATCTTTAGATTTTGGTCATTCCAAGTTTGTAAGTATCACTGTTGAGATCTTTTGTGCTTGTGTAAATTATTCTCTTAACCATAGCTTCATAGATTGAGTTGGGATTGTTGAGATTTTGGATTTCAAAGTTAGGGTTCTTGGAGATTTTGAGAAAAATGAAATTTAGGGAAACTTAGAGATTGTGATTGCAATTGGTTCTTTAAGGATTCAATGTTTTGCTTAGAACTTGATATGAGGTTAATTTTGAGTTGTTCCATGGTAGAAAACCCATTAGTTTGAATTCTCAAATTTGAAGTGTCATTGTTAGATACTATGAGAAATGAGTTGGGTCAATCTTGATGATGGAAAATGGTGAATGCTTGTTAACAAGTTAACGAGCTATGCTCTTTGTACAAAATTCTTTGGAAATATCATCTTCCAAACTCTTTAGACTCATATATCTTTTGATCTTTCTAAGGTACAACGGCAAGCTATGTGAACACTCAAGGAAGATACACCTCTCACCAAACAAACTAGGGACAAGCAAGCTCCTCAAGGAGAGGAAAAAGAATTAAGGGCACCAAATTATTGAGATGAACAAGTGAAGAGATAGGACATCTAATCGAGCTTCACCAAATCATCTTTAATCCCACGAGATTCGCCGATGAAGAAGTGATGATAAAAATGGGGATTTATGATCAAGTTGACGGCCTATTAAATAGGATGAATCTCCGGAATCTTGTGTCAATAGATGAAGCAACATATCCATAGCTAGTCCGACAATTCCTTGCTACCATCACCTATGAAGAAGAGGAAGAAGGGGAAAGTGGAAGACTTTACTTCCGAATTAGACCAAACCGGTATTCTCTCACATTCAACCGGTTTTGCGACTTGTATGGTTTTCCACAAACGGGAACATTGAGCATGCCTCCGGAATTCAACCAACTATCGTTGCTTTGGAGGAAAATTGCCACCGATGAAGAATACGACTTCTTAGTAACAAAAATGTCCAAGATCAAGAATCCAACAATCCGCTATGCCATGAGGCTTCTCGGCAACACGTTGTTTGCAAGGGCACATCCTGGATTGTCAACTCCGATAGATTTAGGACTTCTCTATGGAGCAATAGGATATAAACTTCACGACCATGTTGGTAGGGCCATCCCATACTACGGTTTTGAATTGTGTCAAGGGTCGACCTTCCTATTGTACCTCATGAGCATTCGAATGAACCTTGATCAGTATGGACAAGATGGGATATACATCGGTGAAATGCTCACTTCGCTCTTCCGTTACGCATCCAACGATTTCACCTTCTATGAAGAGCTTCCGGAGAGAATATACATGGACGAAACATACCTATTGGGAATAAGAACATTGATGGGTCGCTACAATGAGCACTCGCTCATGTATGCTTTCACAAGCGACGACGGTACACCATTTTGTTGCTTCCTCCTCAATAGCCGCTTCACCCACACGGAGACCAATGATGACATCCAATTCCGCCTCCAAAGAAATTCTACTTCAAAGTCCCGAGGCTACAAGCTTATAACCCCTCCGAATGGTGATTCAAGGTACCCTTTCTTCCATTGTAAGTACCATTTTCTCTCTCTTATTTTCCCTTTAAATTGTGGTTTGGTCTCCTTCGTCGGATTTTATTCATCCACCGGGACAGTGATGAGTAAGTCCGGGAGAGGAGAATGGTTACAAATGATCATTACAAATGATCATTTTAGTTGTTTTGTCTTGTTTTCATTTCTTTGAGTCTCATATAGTTTAGGTTGCGTTGTTAATAATTATGGCAGAGAAAACTAAAAAAATTTCAAAATTTGAAAATTTTGAAAAAGAAGCATATAGTTGCATCTTTCATATTCTTGTCCTTTAAGATCGAGTCTTAGAAGCATATAGGATGCATTTACATGTGCATGAGGACAATGATTTAAGTATTTTGTAATTGGACTATGCTTAGGAGTTGAATTGAAACCCTTGCTAGTAGTATCAAATAGCTTAAGCCGAACCANCTTGTCCTTTAAGATCGAGTCTTAGAAGCATATAGGATGCATTTACATGTGCATGAGGACAATGATTTAAGTATTTTGTAATTGGACTATGCTTAGGAGTTGAATTGAAACCCTTGCTAGTAGTATCAAATAGCTTAAGCCGAACCAAAAAATAGAAAATCCATGCTCGGAACTCTCGGCTTAATTGTTTGCGTCTAGATTGAATCTTGCTTGAATTGAATTCAACCCTATTGAACTTAAACATTAATGAGCCTTAGAATTAACCGTGCGTATGGGCTTGAAATACATGAACCATGGTATAAACACATTGACAATCGGTTAGTCTTATCCCTTTTTACCACCCTTAACCAATCCGAGTGGTCGTTCTCATCTTAAGAATGGTTTCCCACCTTTAACCCCAACCTTTTGTTTCAAACCTCATATTGTTCTTGATTGAGTGAGGCCTCTTTTGATGTATTCATATGTAAAGCCCCGTGAGTATTGGGATGACAAAGAGGATCCTTCGTAGAAGTAGTCTCTTTTTAAGGCTAGTATAAATAGGATGGGGATAGATAAGAGTGTGTATACTTGATAATCATGGGTTGGGAATGTTCCCTATTGAAAAGAAGGGGTTCAATGATATAAATTTTAAAAGAAGAAAAAGAAGAATGTGATACACTCTAAGAAGCAAAGAAAAGAAAGAAAAAGATTAGCTCAAGTTTGTAAAACAAAGATGAAAGATCCTAAGTTAAGAAAATGAAAAGTCTAGAGTCCAAAGGACTAGAAAGAAAGGATCAACATGAATAAAGAGAGAGATAATAGCTATAGCAAATTGAAAAAGAAAGCAAAAATCTTAGAGTGTGTTACCAAAAAGTTAAATGTCTTGATTGAGAAGTGATTGGGGTGTTTTTAGTGGTTTGTTAAGAAAGAAGAAATGGTAGAACTAGGGAGTATGTTTGGGATGAGAATAATTAGAGAATGTTAGTCTTTGTACGAACCAATTGTCCCTTTCTCTCTCGGTTTTACTACTTGAGATGCATTTCTTCAATGAGAGAAAACCATAAACACTTAAATAAAGCCTCTCCTTTTTCACTCAATAGCCTTTTTCTTCCAAGACGATTGGTTTTTGATTTCATGCCCATAGGTGAGGTTCCATATATATTTACTAAATGGATGTTAAAGGGTTGTTGAATATGAAATGCTTGTGAACGTTTAGGCGTAGGCTAACCAGCATGACTTGGGAAGAGTATGGCGAAGTACGAGAGAGTAAGATTGACTGTTGCTACATGCTACTACTTCCTAAGGATTTCATTTTAACCACCTTTGCAAATCCTTGCGATTATGGTCCTCACTTTCAAACCTCTCTCCTAGTACTCGTCCAATTGCTTGAGGACAAGCAATATTCTAGTCCGGGAGAGTTGATATTTATAGAATTTGCATGATTTAGGATTAAAATTTAGTTACATCTCATTGCATTTAGACTCTTTTTAGGAAGTTTTAGTATAAGTTCTTATGTAAAAGTCTTTAGTATCATGTAGATTTCCTTAGAAATGCATTTGTACATCTTTTACCTCTCTTCTACCCTATTTTAGTTAACCTTGATGAGAATGGATGAATTATGGGACTCGAATGCAAGCACAGACACGTTTAGCACCAAAGAACAGAAGCTAGCGGTCCTAGCATGACTGGCTGACGGTCCACAACACCAAGCCAGACCGCCAGCCAGCTACAGACCATGGCTGGCGGTCCATGGGGGTCTGGCTGGCGGTCTCCAACAGCCAGTCCAGACCACCAACCTTCCTCTTTTCACTTAAAACTTGGGTTTTGACCCGGTTTGTCCCGGGTCAACCCGATCCAACTTCTTTATTTCTATAAATACTCATCTTAAATCATGAGAAAACCCTAAGTTTTACTATTTGATTGAAATTTTGTATCTCTTTTGGATCTAGAGCAATCTCTTTATTAATGATACAAAGTTTGCATATTTATCATTTTTTTCTTCATCCTTTATGTTTGCTATGAGTTTTTCTTTGGTTTCTATGAGTTACTTGAGCATGATTAGTGAGTAGTAATCTAGTGTAAGCATGGGTTAGGTTGGTCAAGCTAGATCTAGATGCTAATCATGATGTTAGAGGTTGGGTTTATATAGATTCACATGATTTAGGGATGCTTAAAGCTAGATTTGAAGTGATTAATCAAATCCTAGATCCTAAAGCTTTCACTCTCGGAAGGTGTTCGATGAAATACCTAAGAAAATCTAAATCATGCTTAGCATTCTTAGCCTATGGGAATAGATGATTAAGGTGTTAAGTAGGCTAGTGGGCTTGTGTTTAATGATTAATGAACATAGGGTTGCTATCGGGAGATTAGCTCTATCTTCGTATATTAAATGGACTAGAATCATGGAAATGATCTAGTTGACTCTTTGCCTTGCCTTTGAAATGAACTTCATTACCTAAACCTTACATTTGGTTAGCATTTGGATCACTTGATCATGGACCTAGCTCATTGCTTATGTTCTTCATCATTGAATCTTGTTAAGTAGTATTTAGTAGTTGAGTTTGCTATCTTGTTTTGCTTTGATTGATTGATTTAAGCTTGAAATCCAATTGCATTTATAAAACTTAGATTAATGAACTAGTTATAGGATTGATGAATGTGTAAAAAATTTGCTTCTTGTGGTTCGATAACCCCATCTACTACAACTACTAGCCTTATACTCGAGGTTTAGGAGTTTAGTTTGGGATTTAACTCGATAGAGGATAAATATATCTATCATTATGCTGCTTCCAAATATGATAAATTTCAATGTGAGCAACTGTCTTTCGGAGAGCGGCAGACGCAGTGAGTGAGGAGTTCTCCATCCAAATTGTGAAGGTAGTCCAAGAGTGCAAGGAGGACAATTGTAGCAGCAATCTTGACGTGATAGCAAGCCAAATATAATTCTAGTAATCACAAGTCAAAGGTAAATAATCAATCTTTTCTTCTGAGTTGAAGGAGAGGCAACATGATGTGTCTTTCTTTATTCCCCAACTAACATGTCTTGTTTTTGTGGGCATTCTATTCCAATGGCAAATCCACATCAGGAAAGAATGTTTAGATACATGACCCTTGAACCATGTTGTGTGATACCAATTAAGTTTAGTCGATCTTGTTCTTAATGCTTCCCATGTTTTAGCTGAGCTAAAATGGGGCTGCTCAAGTTCATCCACATATACTCATCATTTATTGTAGGCAAGGGTATGGTGGAAAGGTGTATATAAAGCTGAAGGGATTGTTGAGACCTGGGAGGTGGGAGGATCCAACCTGTCGAAGTGGAAGCTGAAGCCACCTAAGAAGAGATATCAAGTTGACATATTCTTGGTTCTTGGTTTCGCTTCTCCAAGATATTTAAGAAGTGATCCATATAGTGTCCAGTTATCAAACCAGAAATTGGTTAATGAATCGTTTTCCAACTTGCAAGAAACAAACCTCTCAGCCAGATGTCGTATCTAAAGTAACGATTTCTAGCTCCATGTGTCCTTATGGCATGCGCATTGAGGGTTTCTCAAAGAGTATCTTAACATTAAACAAATAAAATATAATGGAAAAGGAAGAGAGAGAAGGAAGAGAGTTTCTCATTTGAGAAACTATGGTTTCTTATGGAGAAACTCATATGCCACATGTCTCTTTATAATTGGTCTAATTTTCTTAAAAAATAAATTTAAATTCTACTACTAGAACTATATTAAAAATATTAATATTATATTAGTTGAGAAACTCATTAGAGTTTCTTATGGATGGAGATGCTCTTAGTATTTTTAGAAATAACCCATAATGATTTCAGTTGCAGCTTATAATGTTTTTGCCAAACAACCTACAATGACCCATAATAGACGTAATTGTATGACCTATGATGTTGGACATTTATTAGTACTTTTTTTTTATTTTTATCTTACTTTGGAATGTTGTTGATCCACTACCATAATTTTTATTGGTGTGTGTGAATTTATTTCATTTTTAGTATACGTGCATTTTGGCTTTGGATTAATTGAATAAAATAGCGTTGAAAAAAAACAAAAGTAAAACCAACCATTAGTTGTTTTAATATGACATTAAAATCATCAAAAACATACGACATGGTACCATACGGAATATTTGATAGAACGAAGTACAAATACAAAAGGATGGATCGAAAATTGAATTAACATTCCAGAGAACATATGAAGTTACACATTTATGAGTATTTTTTATACTTTTATCTTACTTTGGTATTTTGTTGATCCACTACCGTAACTTTTATTGGTGTATGTGGATTTATTTCAATTCTTTGTATCCCATAATGATTTCCGATTAATTAAAATAAAATACTTTTAGTGTTAAAACAAAACCAAAACCAAAACCAACCGAGCAAAAACACACAAACCAAAGACTTATTCGACAACACACACACAAACGTGTACGGTACACGACATGGTACAGTAAGAAATATTGGATAGAGCGAAGTAAAACACGAGAGGATGGATTGAAGATTGAGTTATGAAAATGGATTGATGATGAATCAGCAGTGTCTGGTGCAGTAGCAACGACGACGGAAACCACGGCATCGACCTCCGCTAAAGCCTTCGTTGTGGCACACGTTTGCGCAGTTGTGTCTGCTTACGCATGGTCCCCTGAACTTATGGCTCTTTGACTCACACGTCCTCGCCTCCACCGTCACTGGACCCATCCCTAGAAAACATATTATAACACAATCAAAAAACCAAAACTTAGGTTTAGATCAGAACACGAACGAAGCCTATTAAATTAATCATGGAAAAAATATTTAATATATATTATTTTTGATAGTGAAGAGTGAAGACATCAAAATATATAGTAGAGCATAGTTAACAATAATTTAAATAGTTATGAAAAGGATAATCCATAAAAAGACCATTTAGTATAGAGAACTCACAAGAATAATCGATAGAACCCATAAATATAGAATTTTAACCAGACATGAACCCATTAAAAAAATTGTTATTATAACCAAATTAATGAATAAAAAGACATGGTAATAGTAGAATACTCACTCATATATATAAATGACAAGGACTACATATTTGCATGTACATAAGTGAAAAGGTTGATTACTTTTGAGATTTTAATGGTAAGTGAAAAATTAGATATTAGGTTATGAGTAAAGGACCTGTAGCTACGAAGATCATGAACAAGAGGAGAACAGCTGAGATCAAACGCATAGAGAGCTTCATTTTTTTAGAGAGAGAGAGAGAGAGAGAGACTTTAAAACAGTTAAAGAGAGAGTTTGAAACAAATGTTGAATGTGTAGGGAGCTAATGAGGAAGGTGGCACTATATAAAGGGTCTATAAAGTGGTATTAGAACGATCGAGATTATTTATTATTATATTACATTATTGATTTCTTTCTTTATTATTTAGTAGATTTTTTTCCAGAAAGTATAGATAAAGATACATCTTTTTTAGCGATTGATTCACTTTTGATTTTTGCCACTGTGGTGTGACGAAGTTTGAATATAAAGAGACTATAAAGTGGTATAAGAACGATCGAGAATATTGATTTTTCTATTATAATATTGAGTTGTTAAAGTATTTAGTCGATCTTAATGAGTAATTTTTTTTTTTAAAAGTATAGAGAAATATATATCTTTTTGAACCTTTGATTCACTTCTGATTTTTGCCGCAGAGGTGTGACGCGTTCTGTCGTTTTTTTTTCTTTTTCTTTTTTCAGCTTTTTCACATTGCTTTGTAATTTTGTCCATGGGACATGAATTCAGCAAAGAGATGTCAATTTCATCGAGACTATATATCTAAAAGAGTGAATAAGGCACTTTTTTGAAGATGTATTTCAATAAAGAACACTTTTTAGATAGAGGGCATTTTTTGTTTCTAGATTATTGAATTACCCTTATTGTAGATATAATGTAGTTTTTGTGAAATGCAACGTATTTGTAAGTAGAAGAAATAAAATAAAGATTAATTTTCAAATTTTAGGGTTTTCACGAGGACCTATTTTTAACTTTACCATTTGAAGGTTGTAAAAATAATTTGAAATTTGAGAGAGGCGGACAAGAGACCGTGGTCGCCGACGTCAAGGTTCCGAGAAATAATAGATCGGAGCCGGTTTAACGAGAGTGAAGACTTTATAGCTGGTCAGGTGGTCGATTTATCTGATTTGTGAAGATAGCGAAGACTTCAGAGTCGAACTCACTGATTTGGTTTCAATGGAAGGTAATATGAAACAGATTTGGGTTCAAATGTATTTGATATGTCTGATTATGTAGCGGTTGCGTTTTGGTCAGTTGATTTACTGAGTTTCTGGGCTCAGTTGTGTTATTTCTGAATTTTTTTTTATTTTGCATTTTTTTTTCCAGCTAACACCTATCCTAGCAATGAGTTTGACTGGGACCTCCGCCTTCCTAGAAGACTGTTCGCTACAGACAGGTTTCCAGTTGGAAGGTTCAACATTTATTCGAAGGTGGATCTTATTTCTGTCGTGGTAAAGGCTTTGAAAGGTACACCGGAGTTTGAAATTCTGAAGAAGTCTCCATTTGGTAAATTGTTTGACATACCAGTGCGACGCTGCCCTATATCTTTGAAGTTGTTGCACGCTTTGATATGTCGGCAATTAGTGTATAATAAGAAATACGAGCTGCGGACAGTTTTTGGAGGCAAGCCGATAAGGTTTTCGCTTGTTGAATTTGCTAGTGTGACTGGATTGAACTGTTCGGAGTTCCCCGAAGGATACGACATAGAAGCAGCTGCAGGTGTAGGGGCCTATTGGCGACAATTATTTGGCGATGAGGAGGAGGTTACATTGTTAAAATTACAGGAGATGCTAGAAACAGAAAGGAACATGGCTGGTTGGAGGAAACTTGCGATATCACTTATATTGATTGTTGATGGTGTGTTGATAGCTAAGCATCAAATTGGGAGGGCATCGCCGAAGTATGTGGAAATGTTAGCGGATGTAGAAGCTTTCCTCAATTTTCCTTGGGGGCGTGAATTATTTGTTGAAACCATTAACATCATGCAACCGTCTAAGAGAGCAACTAGTGGTGGCAGAAATCCTGTAGATTCATTTCGGGCGCTAATGCAGCAGAAGACTGTTCGCATGGCTGGTTTCCCACTTGTGTTGCAGCTTTGGGCCCTTGTTGCTGTTCCGAAGTTGCTTGAAAGGGTACCAGATGTTGCGGACAATAGGACTTTCCTAGATGTGGAGTATACGATCCGCGCGAAATTCATATTGTTGACGATGGTTGAGGTGTTCAAAGTGGAAAATGACGCAGATGTATGTATTGTGAACAGGTTCTTCTAGATGTTTATTTCATATTTATATATGTTAAGATTGATGTTTGTTATGTTATTTGTTTTGTATTTGTAGCTAAAAGTTATGCCTATGGCGGAAAGTGACCCAATGGATTTATAAGATTGGGCAGAGTGGGATGACGAGGTGAATGATAAAAGAGTGGCATATATGGTGGAGCAAATAAAGAAGGAGCATGAAATGCGGAAAGAAGTATGGCCAGGGGGAGACTCAACTCTTGAGCTATATGTTCATCAAGGGAAGAAGCAAGTTGGTGGTGGCAGAAGTAAGGGTACACGCGCGGCTGAGAAAGCGCCAACAAGTAAAGGAAGCAGGAAGTTAGGTGTGAAAAAGGGGTTGGGACAAAAGGTGGGTATTCGTCGTGGCGTAAGCAACGAAAGGTTGATCAATACTTCAAGCCAGGCCCACCATTCACGGATGAGCAGATGCGGTGGATTCAAGAGCTCGTGGAAGAAACCAAAACTGGGTTTAGGGAAGAAATGCGGAAACTGAAGGAGAAAATAGGAAGGATTACA
>OVAN01014078.1:213-12325 GCA_900406275.1 Anastatica hierochuntica | reverse complement strand
GTTTAAGCTTATCAAGCCAGGGCCATTTTTGCGGTCTCTGCTAACCGCCATGACGTCTACTCCATTGTTGATCTTGGCAGCGCGAGTGTTTCTCTTGGCAGCAAAGATTGTCACCCTGCTTACTTCAGATCCTCTTCTAATGAAGTAGACATCATAGCCGCGCCTTGGCGAATCAGGCCTTCTTTCCAGGGGAACATCATTCTTGGTGTGGTCATGAATGATTTCTTCTTCTTTCTGAGAGGAATTCTCGAAGGTATCCCTTTCTGAGCAATTCATTCACTTCGAGCCATAGCTGGAACCATTCTTCCATTACGTGACAATGGTCATGGTGGAAATCGCACCACTTAGACATGTCTCTCTTGTGATGAGGGGCACACATATTTATGGGCCATTTGACCTTTGCGTCCCAGCTCACTCACTATCTCAGCTAGGGATATCACCATGCTAGACATGTCGGGCAACATCATGGGCTCGTACTTCTCGTGCTTTGTCTTTAGCCAAGGGGTTTGGCCATTCTCTCGGGCCACCCTTGGCGGAGTTTTCAGGTCCAGACCTAACAGTAAGTTTATCTTCCCTGAAGGCCTTGAATGGCCATGGCTCTTGGGATGATTTCGTTAAGCCAGTTGGGCCTGGTAAGCTGGGTCTTTTTCCCATTTAATTTGGGTCCAAGTCTTGGAGAGGACGTCCTCCATGGCATGGCAGGGGTACTTAGTGAGGTCCTTGTAAAGGTCGCCATCGTTTAGCAGTCTCTGCCTAAAGGCTAAGATGGTCGTAGAGGCGACAAAGTCGGGGACCGACACTTTCACTCTAATGAACTGGTGGAGATACTCTATCAAGCTCTCGCTAGGGCGTTCCTTGATCTAATAGAGGTCATAAGAATCACATCTTAAGACTTGGCTACTAGGGAACTGCTCAATGAAGTGATCCGTCAGCATGGCGAAAGAGTCGGTGGAGTCGTTGGCAAGATTTGAGTACCACAACAGCGCTGAGCTTATGAGGGCTGCTCCGAAGCCTTTGCGCATACAGACCTCAAAGTGCTCATAGCTTATGGGAGCAGTGAGCATGCGTTGGCGATACTACGAGATGTGCGTGTCTGGGTCGGTGATCCTCTTTTACATGGTCATGTTGGCCAAGAGAACCTCTTGGGTACTTCGCCGTAAGAAATAACTTCAACGAAGGGCGTATCTGCATAGAAGTTGGGAGCGCTTCTGATAATCGATGGACCTACCCTCGAAAGATGCTTTATCATATTCTCCATAGCTTATAGCCTTCATATTAGAATGACTTCCATTCCAAGGGCCTCGTTAGTGTTTCCCTCATAGGGTTTGCTAGGGCTGGTTTTATGGTAGGAGCCAGGTGTCCGGGTGAGACCTGAGCTTGGAGTTTGATGCGTTTGGGCCTCCTTAACGACCTTCGGTGGCATCTTGCCTGTGGTTTGCATCGAAGAGACTTTTCTCTTGAATTTTGCACGCCTTTCATCGTCTTCGCCATCGTCTTCGAACGCGTCAGCATCTGTCTCCGCCGTTAAGGCTTTGAGAACCGCGTTCCCGTCTTCTAAATCCTTCAGACGAGCTTCGTTTTCTTTTATTTTTATAGCGATCAACTCGTACTACTGCAGCTTTTTCACGATCTACCCATGGTCTTGAAGCTCTACCGTGATCGTTGCATTGTCGGCTGTCTCGGGTACTTTTTCTTCGGTTGAATTCGTAGCTACTTCCTCGGAAACGGATTCAAGGTGTTTGCTACCTCTTGGTTTTGATGAACTGTGGGCTTCGCTCATCTTTGATGTTTTGTTCTTGTTGAAATCTCCCCTTCCTTCTGGCGCCAAACTGTTTTGGGGTTTTTCGAATGTCGTCAATGGAGAAGAACAAGAACAAATTAACGATTGTTTTAGGGTTTTTGAGGGAGAGATCAAAGATTAAGAAGATGAGCGAATGGGATTGAGCAATATGTAAACGAATTCTTTTATTGATCTTAAGAAAATCGAGTAAAATAAGTGTGTATTTCAAGGTCTTAGGTCGAATATGATCGGGGGTTGGTCCCTTGAATTAGGGTTCTTCCCTTTGTATTTATATCTTTCGAGTTAGGGTTTCGATTTATCTTATGGATAACTCCTATATTCGAGCTTATCATACAAAAGGAATATTTCCCTAAATTCAATTAAGACAATTGTCCTTATCTTTTAAGATCTTAGACCGACTTAGAGGATATCCGCTTTACCTCGGATATGGCCTCGGCCTTGCGATGGTGTCCTTGGCTATGACCTTGGTTAGCACCTACAACTAGGGGGTTTATCTATGTCTCTTTGGTTTAGGCTATGGCAAAACTCTAAGGGAATAAAATTACCCCCAACATCTGCCCCCTACTCTTCATTTTCCAAGTGTGGAATTTGAAAAGTAGATATTGTATTAAGAGATTATGTTCATACCTTAGTTTTGTGATCGAATTTGAGAAAGTAATATAAGAAAAGATCCCGCCATGGTTTCCGCTGCTATGACTTCATTCTTGGTGAGTCTCATTAGCGCTTGGTGGACCGCATCTTTTTGATGAACTCCATAATGTAATTTAGGCTTCTCTTTTTGTCTTTGGCCAATTACTGCTAAGGTTATATAGGCGGGAAAAAGATGAGTCTTGGCCATTTCACTTTTTCACTTGCCTCCTCAAAGTCAAATGAGGGTTTCTCTCGAGAGGCCACCACTTCTTCTACCTTTTTCGGTAAGTCTTGGGTACATTTCCGGTAGATCCGGCTTTCCTTTATCCTTAGTAGCGATTTTACTGAGGTGATGGAAGTAGAACTTCGATTTTTACTAAGGAATTTCACCATCGATGATCTTTTTCATAGATCTTTGTGCGGTTTCTGACAATTTCTCCTTTGATTCTACAGATCTCTAACGGTTCTCGTCGTTCCCGTCTCTACCGTTTCAGCTTTCACTACAAAGGTAATGGTTCTTTTCTTATCTCCGTTGTGAATCGTTGTGTCGTAGTCATCAAATCTCTTTAACAATCTTGTAGAGATCGCTAAACCATGGTTTTTAGCATCTCGTCATCCACTTTTATAAGCGTGCAACTTGATTGTTTTCCCTTCTGGCTCGCAGGTCCGAGATGGAATCATCGACGGATCGGCTTCAGACTCGCTTAGGAGACTCTTGGGCTTCCCCAGTTTCGACGATCGCCTTTGGGTTTCCTTCGTGGTCCAAGGGTGGAGATTACGCAAGGATAAGGAATCAGGGCCAATGCTTCACGTCGATCTCTCCATGGTGCTTCAGATCTGGTATGAAGGTGTGCATCGCCTGTGGGGACGAGATGACAACCTTCCGGATCTTACATTGAGCTAGGCAAAAATGGTGGACCATTGCTTTGGTTGCTGCTATGGCCATCTGAATGGAAGTCCACCTTGGTGATCTCCTCCTCCCGTGTTGGACACCCTTAGCGCTTCCCTTGGATTTAATGTTGCCAAGGCTATCCATGATAGGGACTAACGAGATAAAGGTGGTTCTCCAGGTTGGCGATGAGCCGTGTCAGCATCAGAAAACATGGTCGGAAGACGATGGAACCCTTAGTATGGTCACCCGGCCATCATGGGTCATTGTGGCTTTAACAACAACAATTGACGAGCTTGGGTATCCTTGGACTCTTCGAGGTCTATTGCTGGCATGGAAATATAAGGAATTGAGGCTTCTCTAGGTTGAAGGTGGGTTTTCTCCTTAGGCGCCTCTCTCCGACCCTTGGCCAGGTGTTTATAATGTGGTCTGATCTTATACACCAGGGGATGCTTGATGTGACCACTTGGTGTAGATCCTTTGTGGATAAGCACTCTGGGTCCAAGAAAGAGAGGCGTCCTTAGCCTTAGTAGAAGTCAGGCCACGTCGTTCGCTTCATTTCATGCGGGTTCTAATGTAAGAGCTTCCTTTCTTTCTAGTAATACCCTTTGTAGTATTTAGCTTGTCGTTGTTCCTTTGTAAAGAATCTTCTGATGAAGTAATAAAATTCATGGGCTCCTTCGCCTTTTGTTTATCTATTATCAAAACTTGTCGCCATAGCCTTTTATCACATATGACTTAGCTTCCACTCCTTTGACTCATTCCTTGCTTTAACCTTGGCTTTAAGCTATGGGATCTGAACTTTCTTCCAAGGTAGCCATCTTCTTTGAATGCAAGACATGGATACCTTTGTGTGACCTTTCCTATGTCATCCTAAGGGCCCATATTAATCGTCTTATTGCAAGTAGGTAATACCCACCAGCGGAGGCCATGACCATTCTTGCTATCTCTTCAAGTGGCAAAAGTCCTGATACCATTGATTGCTTTTTATTAAAGGCCACCAGAATCAGTGAAAATCATCTTGACTTGTACACGTTGGTTTAGTCTAGCACCATATTTTACCGTGCGTGGATTTCTTTATGGGTGTTGAACTTCTTTTGGATTTTGGTGCCTTTGAGCTTGTCATTAGATTTTTTGGCCTCGAAGCTCTTGCGAGTCGAGCTTCGAAACATTTAACCTTGGCAAACCGCTAAGGCTTTCACCTCATCACCTACTTGGTTCCTTCTTGTTGCTTTTTACTCCTTCGACCTTCTTATTTTTCGGTCATCTTCTTAGTCTATTTTCTTGGTAGACATGCTTTATCGAGGAGAGCCGAATCAATATTATAGTCTTGGTGAACTGCAGCAGAGGACGTCGCAATGAATTGGTTTGCGCTTGATTGTCTCCATACTCCTTTATGAGGGTATAAAATGTCGATTTTAGATCTGTCTTGTTTAATCTTGTCAGGTCCATGGCAGATGTTAGCTCCTCGTGTTCTCCTTAGAGTTCTAGTGCTCTCTGCTCTCTAGGCATGACATCCGGAATCGCAAGGCTCTCAACCATGGGTGGCTGGAGCGCTTTGATCTGTTGGTTCTGGTGCTCTATTGGGGCCTAGACATTAGTAGGTCCACGATCTTTCGTCGTTGAAACTGCATTCAAAGAAAAGGTGGGGCACATGGCCCTTGGTGGACAATGGTCTCTTGGGCATTAGATTTACAAATTTTCATAATTAATATCTAAGCCCGGGGGCACATGGCTTAGAGAACCATGGGTCTGTGGTGGTCTTAACCATGAGTTGGGGCCTCAAGCCCTTGGTGAGATAAGGTCGCCTGCTAACTTTACGTCGTATGAGTCGCGAGCTCATATGCGTTTTGTTAACAGGCCTTAGTCTCGATTGAGATCTATGTTTTAATACATGAGACGAGTGGGCCCACATGCCTCTGAGAACAAGGCCTCTTTGGAAATTTAGTCCCTGGGCCGAAGCCTTATTGACACCGTGTGTCAGAGTTTTTGCTAGCTTTATTGTGACCGGCCGGTTTTAAGTTTTTTTATGAGCCGCGTACTAGGATTGACAAGGGTACAGATGTGTACATATTTTCTTACATATTTTTGTGCATTTTAACTTAGTTTTATCCACATTTAGGTTGTATATATTGCATATAAGTCTTAGAATCCATGAGTTTGAGTCTAGAGTCTAGTTTAGGATCATATTGCATTTGCATGTCATTTCTTTGCATTTGTAGGTACAACTTTGAGACGGATTCATGGAGGCTCTAGAGATGGATTCAAGGTGGATTTGGAGCTTAGAAATCAAAGAAAATAGGAGTCAAATACTATGGGAGAAGATGGAACGAAAAGGAGCAAACAGAGGATGCAAGAAAAAGCCACAAGCTGCCAAAGTTAGCTGTTGTCGATCTCCATGTCAACAATAGTCCACTTTGGCTCGACAGCAGGCTAACTTGGGAGCTTAGCTACCCAAGGTGAGCTACCGTTGACTTGTAGGTCGATGGTAGCCCAGCTTTGGAGGACGACTGCCCACCTTGACGTGAAAAACCCTTTTAGGACACCCTCTATACCCCTTTTAGTATAAATACCCCCTCTTAGCCTCCAAAAACATATCTTCTACTCTTTTATCAACTTTTCAACACTTTTCTTTTTGCTCTAAGTTGATTCTCTTGATCTTTAAGATCAAGAGTCTCTCTTTATATTTTTGTACCTCAAATATTTTATCTATTAAATCATGTCTATATTTCTCATCTTTTCTCTCTTCTCTCATATGATGTGTGAGTAGTCTTTTCTTAGATTTTTGGAATGCTATATTTGAGATGATTTGTGATTAGATAATGGTGTTTAGTGATAGATATGACTTAGATATATGTGGTTTAGGTGTTCTTAATGCTAGATTTAGGATAAAAACTAGATCTTGACATGCATACATTTCAAGCCCGAGAGGTGTTCGATGAAATATCTAGGAGAGCCTAAAGTATGTCAAACTTAGCTTAAACAACTAGAGTTGAGAGCTAGGGATTTTGGTGACAAAGTGGAATGATTCTGAATGATTTATTGCTAAATGATCGCAAGAAACGAGAGTTGAGTGAAATATGTTAGCTTGCAAATATGACTTTTAGCCATGAGTGTGGTATTACTTCAAACATTGATTCCATAGTCGTGAGGTTGAATTCTTGTTGATTTCTCTTATTACACCATTACCTATCTACTAAATCGGATCAAATCAACGACTATTTCCCAAGATCCATCTCTATCTTATCGCCTTTACTTGCTTGTTTATTTCGGTTTCTACTTATGATTTACCCTATGCTTTACCTTATGCATTACTATATGCTTTACTTTCATTATCTACTTATGCGTGCTTGATTTGATTTCCTTAATTGCAATTTCAAATGCTCGTCTTTAAACTACAAAAACCAAAATCCCCTTCCTATTTTGCTTAGCTTAAGAAAGATTGTGCATTCTTAAAGCTTCAACTTGTCTAGCTAAAGTTTGCTCCTTGTAGTTCAACCCCAAAGTACTACAATAACATATCCATGCACTTGCGGATTTTTTGATTGTTAAGAGACGGGCTTATGCATTTTAAAGCTTCGTTGTCTTTTTTTTTGCATAAATAATCGCTTACTACAAGTTTTTGGCGCCGTTGCCGGGGAGCACAAAAGTTAGATTTTTTTCCTTTAAGATTTCAATTATTCTCAAGACTAAGCTTTATTTTTATTTGTTTCTAACTGTCTTACTACTTGTTTGCTATTCCTTCAAGGTACAATATTCACAAAGGAATAGAGTCAATCGATATGGCGTTCACACATAAACCTAACGATATCTTTTTCCTTGAAGCTGAGAATTCCGTAAGAGAGTTTGAGGAACTTCTTGGATGTAAGATTAATGAAGATTTATTTGTGAGGTATGATGAAGAAGCTACAACCGGGTTCATCATTGATGATCAATACTTTGATATGGGAGAACCAATCTATGATGAGTATGATGATGATGATGAATGTGGAGACTACGTGGAACAAGGCTTCGATGAAAAGCCCAAGGAGGAAGAGACACAAACTTGCCTCATTATGAGGAAGCTTAGGGTGTTGAACATATAGAGATCATTGTTGAAAGCTCTCTACCCAACAACGAGATCCAACCGAGAGAAGAAGCACCTACACCTAAGGAGAAGAGAAAACACAGGACCCTAAAGGACGAAAGTTCACAAGAGGATTCCATTGTGAACACCACAGCTTAAAACATAATTAGTACTAAGCCCCTCCCCCGGACATAAATTTCACCGTCTCGGTGAATCCTAAGTCGTGAGAGTTACATTAAACAAACAAGCAAAACCCAAAAATATGCAATGGTAAGGACAATGAATTGTAGGAGTACCTTTTGCACTCATATGCATGAGTGTTGAGTGGATGAGACGATTTTGACCAAAGGTTTGTAATAAGATCAAAGGCATAAAGTTTCTTTAGCCTTGATTCTTGATTAGAATGGTTCTTCTTTGGTAACTAAGATTGAGAAAAAAGGGTGACTTTGAAACAAGATCGTTCCAAGACATAACCATTATTTATTAAAATTTAAGAACTTAAGAGTAAAGCATTGAAATAATAAAAAGGATATGTACAGAAGGATATTCATGAGATTGCCTCTCAATTGCTCTTTTTTAGAGTCATTACCTAGACTTAGGGTATGAGACAAGGATTTTGGTAGGGTTGGCCAAGGAGGTGCTTTTGACTTCCATGGCGGATCATGTAGCTCAATGACAAGAATCTTCTTCATCAATGCATTAATCCCTTCTTCACCTTTCTCCTTCATCTCCTTAGTAACTATTACTTTTACCTTTGGAAAACCATTGCACTTAACTCGATAATCAATCACTCCATCAACACATTTTGTTGGAGTTAAAGTCATAGTAGGGAAATGAGTGAGGTTAAGAGGCACTCCCTTCTGATCAACATCTTTTACCATGCTTGTGATTGTAAAATGAAATGTTATCTTTGGTGAAGAGTCAATGAGCATGATTGGAGTTGAGCTTTGCTTCACATCCTTAGGTTTCTCATTCTTGGTCTTCTCACAAGAATCCACATTCTCCTTAGTCTTGGCATTACTTGAGGCAACTTGTTCAACAATCTCACTAATTGTGTAAGGTTTATCGGATTTCTCCAAATCACCATTCTTGGGGATAAAATTTGGCTCAAGAGGTTTTTCACTTTGGGTTGTGATTTGAGTAGATTCACTACCCTCTTGGTCCATCATCATCATCAAATTGTCGATTCTCTTCTTTTTGGTGAATATATCCTTCAAAACTTTGTTGACTACTGGTTGGTCTTGACACCATTCCATAAATGGTATTTTAACCGTGAGACCTCCCATTTGATCCTTGATCTTCTTGTATTTGGCTTCAAGGATTTTTTTTCTTGAAACGACCGGGAAATGTTATCTTCAATTCATCAATGGGAATGTCGATGTTGGTTGGCTCCTTCTTTTTCTCTCTTTTTGGACGTGGAGGAGCTACGACCTTTGTAGCTTTCTCTTGTTGATTCGGGTCCCCTTTAGGTTCTTTAGGAATTTTGTCTTCTTGGTTTTCCTCTTGAAGCTCTTTCTCCACATGAACCTTTTCAACTTTCTCCTCATCCTTTTTAGGATGAGTTCTTGGTGGCAATTGCTTTCAACTTCTCAATGCTATGGCTTGACAAAACTCCTTGGGATTCACTTCAAACTTTACGGGACGTTTTCCTTCATGAGATTCCTACATAGAAGTTTGCTCCGCTAGCTTGTATGCCATCTCCTTCACATAAGAGGCAAGAGATTCATACCTTTCTTTTAGCTTCACGAAGTCTTCGTGATACTTATGGTCGATCATGTCTATCTTCTCAATCATTCCCTTTTTGAANGATCATGTCTATCTTCTCAAACATTCTCCTTTTGAAATCATCCTTTGCAACTACAAGCATCTTTAACATGGCTTTAATCTCTTCTTCCTTAGAAGGATTTTGTTCGATAGAAGGTTTCTCTTCATGTACCCTTCTTGGTGTAATTTCTTGGGAATAATACCCTTTTTATCCTTCTTGAACAAAATTAACCTCCTCTGATTTGCCTCTAGGAGTTTCTCTAGTTGAATCTTCCTCCTATGGATGCATCATCGCTTCTTCACAAACTTTTGCAAGTTTCTCAATCTTAGCACTCATCTCCTTATAGAGCTTATCATCCATTCTAGAGTGATTCTCAAAGCCATTGTCATCATGGTAGCTTCTTGCTAAATTTTTGACTAACTTCTCACCTTGCTTGGTTGTTAGGCTAGCAAAATTTCCATTATTTCCCGTGTTCATAGCAAGCCTAAATTTTCCATGGACTACTCAGTGAAAAATTTGTAGAAGACTACCTTTTGTGAAGCCATGATGTGGGAAACTTCTCACATATCCACTAAATATCTCCCATGCTTCTCCAAATGTTTCCTCTACTCCTTGTTTGAAAGAGGCAATGTCATTTCTAAACTTGGTAGTCTTCTTGTGAGAGTATAACCTTTCAAGAAATCGCTTCTTGCATTTATCCCATGTGGTTATTGANTTGTGAAGCCATGATGTGGGAAACTTCTCACATATCCACTAAATATCTCCCATGCTTCTCCAAATGTTTCCTCTACTCCTTGTTTGAAAGAGGCAATGTCATTTCTAAACTTGGTAGTCTTCTTGTGAGAGTATAACCTTTCAAGAAATCGCTTCTTGCATTTATCCCATGTGGTTATTGATGAGCTTTTCACACTTCTCTCCCATTGAGAAGCTTTATCTTCCAAGGAGAATAAGAAAAAAGAGAGCTTTATTAGATCCTCGGGGACTCCTTGCATCCTAATGGTCTCACAAAATCTCCCAAAATTATAAAGGTGTTCATTTGGATCTTCCTCATTAAGTCCAAAATATCGCAAGCTTTGAATTAATCCAATAAAATTGGGCTTGATTTCAAAGTGAGGGATGTTTCGTTAAGGAAATCTTATACCCATTCTTGTAGGATTGGTGAATGGCTTGTCAAAATCTCCAATTAGCTCTTGAAGCGCACAGTCCTCTTGAAAGTGGAACCTTTCCATTACACACCCGTCATCATTTCCATTCCTCATACCCAATCTTGGTTCTTCCATGCCCAAGTTCACTCTTTGCAGATGCAAATCCCTTTGATTCCTTGGATTTATTACCTCGCAAAGCAAGATAACAAACACAAAAGCAAAGAGATTACTTTCATACTTAGAAATAAAAGCTTAGTCTCAAAAGGAATAGAAATCTCAAAGGTAAACTAGAACTAACTATATTGGCTCCCTGACAATGGCGTCAAAACCTTGTTAAGGCTAGATTTTGCTAGTGATTAACTCAATTTCAAGTTTTAAATTTATAAGCCTTAATCACTAACAATCCCCACTATCCGCAAGTATACGACTATGTCGATTGTAGTATTTAAGGATCGAACCAACGAGAACTAGAGACTCAAGCACTAAGAATATACAATATCTCCTAAGCTAAGCAAATAGGAAGAGAGAAAAGTGGCGGCAAAAATATAATAAAGAACAAGCAACACAATCTAAACACACTAATCAAGACTAAAAACAATGGAGAAGTGGAACTTGTATTGCCAATTGAGAATAGGTAATCAAGTGGCTAACTAACAAGAAAGGAGTCAACCAAAAGAACTAGTCTCACAACCAAGGAATCATTGCTAGCCTAATTCACTCTCATGACAATAGACCATTTCCATATAGATTACATGCACTCAACTCTCGTTTGTTGCAAATG
Organism: Anastatica hierochuntica; assembly: GCA_900406275.1. Lineage (NCBI taxonomy): Eukaryota > Viridiplantae > Streptophyta > Magnoliopsida > Brassicales > Brassicaceae > Anastatica > Anastatica hierochuntica. Next base: position 1,248 of record OVAN01014078.1, on the reverse strand, counting down.
ACAAATCAACTAGGAACCATTAAGAATAAGTCCATATAGTCACGAAACTCACAAGCAATTAACTTCTGTTGGCTAAGCTAAGTTTAGCATGCTTTAGGTTCTCCTAGACATTTCATCGAACACCTCTCAGGCGTGAAATGCATACATATCAAGATCAAGTTTTTAGCCTAGATCTAGCATTAAGAACACCTAAACCATAGAGATCTAAGTTCATTCTATCCTTAGACATCATAATCTAACCACCTAATCACTCCCTAATCTACCAATCCAAGATCCAATGTGTTCTACTAACTAAGGTCCATGGAAAACCAAGAAGTGTCACAAGCTTATTGAAAATCCATGCTTGAAGTGAGAAGAAGGTGAGAAGAGATGATTAAATGCAAACAAACACAAAGAGATCCAAGAAAAATCCTAACTTTGTAAGAAAGGAAGAATCTTGGAAAAAGAGAGAAAAGAGATGAAGAACAAAGAAGAACAAGAGATCCAGGAGAAGACAAACACAAGAATGATTGAAAGAGATACAAAAGTGTTTACAAAACTTTAAATCAATTTTAAAAACATGAAGAACACACAAAAAACACTAGCTTAGGTAGTCCAAATGTTCTTGGTGGCTAAGAGGATGTATTTATACTAAAAAGGGGGAGAGAGGAAGCCTTAAAAGTCTTAATATACGTCAACAATCTGTAAAGGCAATGCCCCATCGACCTTAGGCAAGCTCCCATCGACCTGGAGGTCGATGGCTGGTTGAATTTGCAGCTTCTTCTTCTTGTTCTTTCAATTGCCGTCAGAATGGCCTATTATTTGCATATACTCTCTTCTCCACTTCCACTTGGCTCTTGATTCTCTTTGTTTCTTCACCATTTAAGCATCAAGAATCCATCATCCCAAGCTCTTAAGTTGCTCAACCAAAGGTTGTACCTACAAATACAAAAGAATGCAATGCAAAGACGAATATCCTAAACTAGACTCAACTTAGAAACTTTGTGAATTCTAACACCGGAATGCATTATATACAACCTAAATGCAACTAAAACA
>OVAN01014077.1:0-12327 GCA_900406275.1 Anastatica hierochuntica | reverse complement strand
AGAATTGCTCTTAATAGCTTGATCTAACACCACTATTACTATCTTACTAGTCTCTTCAATTAAACTCACATTTGATCCATCACTTTACTTATCTTTAATTCTTTTCTTTGCCATTTAAGTTAATGCTTGTTTCTTTTGCTTAATTTACTTTCTTGCTTTGCTTTATCTATCTTGCTTATGTTATTGATTTTTTTTTTTTGCCTTGCTTAGTATATTGTTAGGATACCAACCCCTTCTTGATTTGCTTAGATTAGGAGGAATTTTGTATTCTCAAAGTTTAGACTTTTCTAGCTTGACGTGCTCCTTGTGGTTCGACTCCAAAGTACTACAATATCATATTCGTGCACTTGCGGATTGTATGATTGTTAGGAAACAAACTTTTATAAATTTTAAAGCTTTGTTGCCTTTTATTTCCTTTAAACAACCGCACAACAACTAGGTGAAATGATCAACGAAGATAACATAGTATTTTAACTCATCAATAGAATGAACCGGAAGGTCCAAACATCCGAGTATAAAATTTCGAGTGGTTTTGTTGACACAATTGTTAAGGTAGAGAAATGCAGTTTGTGACTCTTAGAGGTGGAACAAGCATTGCATGAAATAGATGAATCTTTATTAGAAACAGGAAGTGAATAATGAGAAATAATGGTTTTTGAAACTGAAAAAGACGGGTGTCCAAGACGAGAGTGCCAAATCGGCATAGAACTTTTTATTGAAGCTGATAATGCAAAGAAACTAGATTCATCAGTAGCTGGCCATTCATAACCACCATCAGTCGTCTTTCCGTGAATTAACTGCGCCCCCATGTTGAGATCCTTCACCTGAAACTAATCGGGGGGAAATTCCACCGAAACACGATTATCAATACATAGTTTGCGCATAGAGATTATGTTTCTTGCATTGTCTGGTACTCTTAAAATATTATAAAGAGATAATGAATGAGGCAAGTTTGAGAGTGAAAGAGAACTTGTATGTGTGATGTGGAGACCATCTCCATTACCCACCAAAACCTCTTTTGGTTCGGTGTAAGGTGAGTGAAGCGCAAGGTTAGCCAAGTCGGATGTGATGTGATGCATCGTACCACTGTCAAGTAACCACGATGGCGGCTTTGGTGATGTCATCGAAGCAATGTACGCACGCAGAGACCAATTATGTGCTCCTCTGGGACATAAGGTTGGTGTCGATGGAGTTGAGTGAGAGGATTGGTGAACAAGAAGAAATAGGGGACAATATTTTGCACTATGTCCTTGTGTTCCGCAAGCCTGACACTTCCCTAAGTATGGGCGACGATTCTAATTGTTCTGATTTTGGGAGACGGTGGACTCATGATTGTTATTGGGACGGTAAAGGCGATTCTGGTTGCGGTTTTGAAAAAAGTTAGCTTTTACCGAAAAGGGTGAGAGCTGTGGCTAAGACTTGGATATGGCAAGTTCTCGATTCGGCAGCTTCTCGTGCAGCTCGGAAAAGGAGATGGGAGTGTCCCTGCTGTAAATTGAGACAATAACAGATTTGTACTCTTCACTGAGCCCATCTAGGATTATATCGGTGAGATCTTCAGGATCAACAAGATTTCCGAGTAAGGCAAGAGCATCTTCCTTTGTCTTCATGAGATGCATATAGTCGTCAATGTCTTTTGTTCCTTTAACATAAAGTTTTAGCTGTTGCTTGAGCTGTTTAATGTGGCCCCTCGTTGGTTTGCCATAGGTTGAAGATAGAGTGGTCCAAGCTTTGAGGGTTTATTTTGATGTGGCGATAAGAGGTTGCAGAGGAGTTTCGATTGCTCCCATGAGCGCAAAGAATAGGAGACTGTCTTGACGATTCCAGGCTTGGAAGGCTGGATTCGTAGTCGTGACGACATTGACGGTGATGGTTGGTAATGGTTTGATCGTCGTATGATCAATAAATTGAGTTAGATCATAACCGCGAAGGAGAGAGGTGATTTGAACGCTCCAAGTGAGGTAATTTGTGGATGAAAGTTTGGTATGTTAACCATGTTAATTGTTGTGATTTGGTTTTGAGGATCCGCAACATTGATGTTGGCAGCAGAGACATTTGAAGAAGAAGAGGTGGGTGTTGATTCCATTGAAGAATGATAATGAGTTTAAAAGGGAAAAAAAAAGAAGAAGAGAGGATCTACTCCATTAACAAGAGTCGCTCTGATACCATGTGGAGATTGATAATGATGTGTAATGTAGAAACAGAGTACATGATATATATACATGAGACGAGATACTATAAGATAAAATAGATATCAATACTAACTATAACTAGATACTCTTAGATACAAGAAATGATATGTAACTGAGTATATATCTCCTGTAGAAACTTCTTCGTGATTTTTGTTCACTCTTCTATTCATTGTTGGATATGAGACCATTTAATATTGATTTATTATTTTTAGTGGATGCAAAAGTTATGGAAGTTTTGACCATGTTTCTTCATTCAGATAATTCATCGGGATGGTTTGGATGAATATGTATTTTGTTGTTTGTTTAGTGCACAAATGAGAACCAGATAAATTATCTGAATAATTTTGTATAATTCCATTTTTTTAAAATCTAGATGATCCAGTCGAATAACATAAAAGACTAAAATACATTTAGACAAAAAAAAAGTTAAACCCTAAAACTGATTGTCATATCTCTTTTTCCTCTCACAAACTTTTATTCTCTCGCAATTTTTATTTTTCTTTTCGGAATTCAAGTTTGAAGTTTCTCGGCAATCTCCGTTTGAAGAATTTCTGATCCTCAGAGGATATCCATTCTTCAACTCGAGCTCCGTCACTTTAAACCAGATTTTCCCGTCAAAACTACATTTTCCCGCCAAATCTTCAAAGTATTTTTTTCCCGAAAAAACGGCAAAATCGCATTTCCCGCCAAAACCGCATAGCTATATTTTTCCGCAAAGCCATAAAATCGTATTGTCTGCCAAATCTCAAAAATCACTTTTTGCCAAAATCAAAAGATCCCATTTTTCTAATAAAACCAGAAAATCATATTTTTCAGCAAGAACCTCAAACTAACTTTTTCCGGTCAAGAAAAAAAAATAACTTTTTTCGTCAAAACCACAAAATCGTATATTTTTTCCAAAACTGCATAATCACATTCTGCCCAAACCACAAAAGCGTATTTTTCACCAAAAGCGAAGAATCACATTTTTCACCAAAACCACAAACGCAATTTCAACTAAAATCACAAAATCACATTTTTCCGTCAAATCCGCAAAATAACTTTTCATGCCAAAACTGCAAAAATTGTATTTCTCGTCAAAAACGCATAGTCATATTTTTTCGCCAAGCCAAAAATCATTTTTTTCGCTAAAATCGCAAAATCATTTTTTTGTCTTGCAAAATCATATTTTCTCGCAAAAACTTCAAACTTACTTATTCCGTTAAAATTACAATATAACATTTTTAGCCAAATCTGCAAAATCATATTTTTGCCAAATCTGTATAATCACATTTTTCCATCAAACCACAATATCGTGTTTTTCACCAAAATCAAAGGGGGATGTATTCAATTATTTGGAGTGATTTGTATTAAAATCTAAAATCTCATGTTATTGAAATAAGAACTTTAAAAGTCTTATAAAGTTCACTATTATTGAAATGGCGATGTTAAAAATGTATCTTCAAATCCACGGTTATTGGAAATATTTTAAGTAATGGATTTTAAGTGATTTAAGGTGTTTTAGTGGAATTTCTTTCTTAAAAATACTAAGAATCAAATCACATAATTTTAAAGTGGAATTGCAGAGAATTTCTAAGAAAATCATAACTACTTCCCTAATTCATCAAAATCTTCTTAAACTCATTAAAAATCAAATCTCATCAAATAATCAATTCAATACATCCCCTAAAGAATCATATTTTTCCCACCAAAATCACAAAATCACATTTTTCCGTCAAAACCACAAAATCGCATTTTCCCGCCAAAACCAATAAAATCACATTTTCCCGCAAAAACCTCAAACTATTTTTTCGCCAAAAACTCAAAATAAATTTTTCACACAAAACGACAAAATCGCATTTTATTGCCAAAATCGTGTAATCACATTTTTTTGCTATGCCAAAAAATCATATTTTTTGCCAATACCGTATAATGACATTTTACCGCCAAATAACAAAAAACAAATTTTTTCCAAAATCTAGAATCACATTTTTCCGTCAAAACCACAAAATCACATTTTCCCGCCTAAACCACAAAATCACATTTTCTCGCAATAATAATGAAAATCACACTTTCCTGCTAAAACCACAAAGTCGTATTTTTCGCAAAAACCACAAAATCATATTTTCCGACTAAATCGTAAAATCAAATTTTCCGCTAAAACCAAAAAATCAGGTTTGACACAAACCCATTAAATCATATTTTTCTCCAAAAATGTATAATCACATTTTCCCGCCAAAACTACAAAATCGCATTTTCATGTCAAAATCAAAAAATCGATTCTTTTTACCAAAAAACATAAAATTGTATTTTCTGCCTATATAGCAGAATAATATTTTCCGTCAAAACCGCAAAATCACAATTTTTCTTCCAAATTGTTATATATCATATTTTCGTTAAAACTACAATAATCGTACTTTTTCAAAACCGTGAAATTGTACTTCCTTGCCAAAACCACAAAAATGGTTTTAAAATAATTCAGTTATAAATATAGAAATATAATTTAGATCATTAATAAAAACTAATATGGTTGAGATTAATATTAAAAATATGATTAGATCAAAATAAGGGTATTTGAGTTATTTTCTTACTAAACTCATCTTGATGGAGATGAAAGATGTAAAAACAAACAGAAATTCATTTAAATATTTCATGCATATGAACAATCTGAATGGACAAACGAATATTGCCGAAGAACATAGGGACTGATAATTTGGATAGATCATCTAAATAGATCGTCAAGATGGAGATGGCAGATGAAAAAACGAACAACCCTAACTAATGTGAGTGTCACTTGCAAACACACATACAAAACTTTTGATTATTTGGTCTTTGTAGCATAGAAAAGAGAAACTAAAACAAACGAATCTATTAATTGATTGTTGGGGATAATAGGACGAAGAAGCATATAATCGGGACCGGGAGTAAAATGGTGATGGTTGTACATTTGGCTCTAACAAAGAGATCATCAGGAAAATTTTTTTTTTGTAGTGTTAAGATGGCTTCCTCTAGATCCTCTGTCTCTGTCTCCTCCATTCTCAGATCTTCCTTTGTCAAGAGCATGTGTGTTCTAGAGTTTGTTGTTGTCTTATTCCTGGTTTGTTCCTTTTTCTGTTTCTCGCAAACTTCGGTTTTGCCATGAGGATGGACTGGATTGTCTTGTGGTTCTTTCTTTGTCCATGTTTGAAAGCTCGTTCGCAATCTAACTTCGTCTCTCCTTCAGGAAGTTGAGTCGCATTGTCAACTTGAAAAGAGCTAAAGTTGTCATTGTGCTTCCTTAATAGTTTACTAGATTTTTACCCACGCTTTCAAAGCGCGGATTTCAATTTTTTAGTATAATTTAATACAAAAGGGATTTAAAGATGATAGTACGAGTTTTTATTGTAAATAAATTATAGTAAAGAACAAATACTTTCATATTACTGAAACGTATTAACGATATGAATTATCAATATCAAAACGAAATTTAGTTTATCCTACCATATTCACGATCCGGAGATCGAACCGGGTTCGACCGTAAACCAGAAACATAGCCGGATTGGTTCAATAATAAACCCAAAGAGAAATAGACCGATTAAAAGACCAGATGAAACAGGTAAATAATCGAAAACTGGCGAGTCGTTGAATCGGTTTCGAACCGAGTTTATTTATTAAGCATGAAATTTAATTTATTTTATTAATTATCACAATTCTGGGCAAAATTAAATTTTTAATTTTAAAAATATTATTATTTTAAGTATTTTTTGTATATTTTAAGATAATATGTTTATTCTAAATTATCATATATTATTTAAAATAATATATTTATTCTCTCTTCTAATATTATTTGTAAGAGTATCATTAAACCTGGTTGAATTCTGTCTGACCACGTCGACCCATGACCCAAGAAATTATCCAATTCAGTTTTAAAATGTGATTTTATGATTGAAAGTGTATTTTTAGAAGTGTTTAAAATTGAAAGGATAATCTTATATGAAGAATTAAGTTGTTATGCGAGATATTAGGGTATATCTTATATATTAATTGAGAAGACAGAGAGAAAAACTGAACAGTAAAAATCTTACGTGTCAGTCAAAGAGTATTTTACGGACACCTCATTTTATTCAACTAATTAAAACAACTCAGTAAATTTTATGTACCATGGAAAAAATCTTTATAAAATGCAATTAATCTCTAAATTTCAGCTCAATATATCTAACAAATTTAAATTTATTTATAATATAACGTTTAAATAATTTAAAATATTATAGCATAATATAATATTATAATAATTATTTATTTTACTTGATATCATATTAATTTATTTAAGAATATAACTTTAAATGCAACAAAAAATCATTATCTTATACATTATTTGAAAGTGTTTTGAAAAATACGATAAATTTATAATAGATTTGTTTTATATCATTTCATGTTTCGCTTTGATAAACTTTTTACTATAGTTTGAGATAGATTGTATCATGGAATGCATGACTATCTAAATATGTTACTAAATATTAGGAGTAGAATTGTCCGAATATCTAGGCTATTTTGAGGTATCCGGATCCGTGAAGAGAAAATAACACCCATAGTTACTTTTATCTTTCCAATTACACCCATAGGCACTTTGTGATTCTTAAGCACTTTCTATGTAGGCAACTACATAGATATCCTCAATTACACAAAGAGAGAGAAAAAGTTGGTTCAATATCCAATGTTAGCTTTTCTTTCTTTCTTTTTTGTCAACACAATATCCAATGTTAGGTTTTCTCTCTCTTTCTTCTCCATGACATATGCCCAACTAAATCATTATTATACCCAATCACTATCTATTCAAATATAACAAAATGTATGTTCACAATAACACATGTTACTTTGTTCTGTCCATCATCAATCGTCCACAAACAGAATACCATATCACTTGTATACTACCTCAACCATCATCCATCGACTATTTGTCTTGTTCTCCAATTTACTAAATTTTTTCCTTTACGCCACTACCCACGACAACTTCAAACCGAACTAATAACTAAATTTCATCCACTGAATTCTATCATATTTATGTCCACAATAGCCACAATTAGTTAACTTTTTCCATTACTCGTCGTCCATAAATACAATACTCGGATTTCAACACCCACCTCAATTAAAACAAGTGTCCGTCTACAACAATACCAGCTATTTGAACCTGTCAATAATTTATCAATAACTAAACTTGGCCTTCAATCTACTACTCATGATGACTTCAAAAACGAATCATAACCAAGTCTCGTCCACTTAATACTATCATTTTTATGTCCACAATAATCGCAATAAGTTCACTGTGTCCATGAGTTCTTGTCCACGAATTTACCTTGAGCTTCAACCCAACGAAGATTTTTAACAATAAACTCATCCAAAATTATACTCTGATTTAATCACCCTCCATAAATTATAATACGATCTATTTAATCGTGTCCATCATTCCTCGTAGAAGAAGAGGTATACGTCAACCGTTTTTTTTTTGTATTCCCACTTAAAAAAGTTCTTCTTTGAGGTTCTTCCAAAGAAACAACAAAATGCCATGAAGTAGAAAGTATTTTCCATCATGTTTTTGTCTATTTCCACCATGTCTTGTAGTGGCAAGTATTGTCCACCATGGTTTCGTCCACAAAAATTTTTGCTAACGGCTATTCGATCGTGGTCAGTTGATATTGGACAAAGTAATACAATATAAGAGGTCTCGAAAATGAATTTTTATTTATTAAATTATCATTCACCCACATAAAGGACCAATGCGAATATTAGTACTGACGCAAATAATATATATTTGTATTTAATATAAAGACAACACATCACATTTCTTTGAAAACCACACTAACCCTATTAAAATAATAATTTCCTTAGATCTTTTATGGTAACCATAACAAGGGTAAAATGGTATTAAAGAAAAAGCAACAGTAAAAAAATGCTTAAGAGTCACAAAGTGCCTATTGGTGTAATTTAAGTTTTAAAAGTGACTCTTTGTGTTATCTTCTCATCCGTGAAATTACTATTCGGATCAGGATCCAATGTTTTAGGATATTCGAGTCTGGAATTTTACATATTTTCTAAAAAATAAAAATAAAATTTAACTAAAATTTATAAAGTCAATATATAATTTACATTTTGAATTTATTTTTGAAATTAAAATAATATTTATTATTATAGGTTGATATAATTTATTTTTATTTATTTATATATATAAATTATATGATATATACATATAAATATACTTTTAATATTTTAATATTATATAATAAGTCAGGATCCGAATATCCGGACCTACAAATTCCATTATCCAGATCAGGATCCGTGAAACCATTAATCCGAATCATAGTTTAGATACCATAAAAGTTAGAATATTTATAAATACCATAAGCAGATGCAAATCAACAATTTTAAAAATATCATAAACATTAAACATCTAAATCTATAGATAATATTTTTGAAGACAAATTGATTTTCTAAAAAGAGATAAATTAGATTTTTATATAAAAGTCTCTAATATGTATTAAAATATAAGCTTTAAATATTTTTAAATATATATAATAAATACAAGTTCGAATATACAATCATGAAATTTTGAATATTCATATGAAGATGCAGAATATTGTATTTCACTTTCCGTAAATGGATAAAAAACTCTTGATTTCTAAACTCTTTTTATTGATATCTTAAACTAATATGACAACTATACAAGTATACAAATTTTCTAATTATTTCATATTACAAAATTACATAATTCAATTACTTTCAATCTAATTATAATCAATATAAGTTTTTTAAGTTTAATCTCGCGCTTGGCACGGATCAAAATCTAGTAATTATATTAATAAAAGAGTCCAAATTAGTAATATCACGATATGTAAAAATTTTGTGCTTCTATTTTAGTAGTATAGATTACTCAGCTTCCTTAATAGTTTATTACTCAGCTTCTAGTTTAGACCGCTTAAACATGCCTGCAAGCTTTGAACTACCACGTGACATCTCTTGTTATGAGCTTCTGCTCTGTGAATCTTGTTGCTTCTCTATCTCATTTTCTCTTATAGCCCCTTGCTCATCCTGCAAAATATTACATGTCAAGAGACTTGGATAAACATTCTTTTATTTTAACAGTGTGTTACCTTGAGCAATGAACTTTCGTAAAGGTGAGTAGAGGCTACTTCAATATCCTTTTGTTTCTCATTTGTGTGTGAGAAAGATTGAAAGAAGACTAGTAACTAGATTTTGATATGATTCAAAGCGTAACTTGTGAGGCTAAATTTTAAAATGTTGATGAATCCTTAAATTTTTGCATTGTGTTATAAAAATTTCGAAATTCTTTGTTCTCAAGATCATCAACCTTATGTTCCAAGTCCGCAATATCAGCCTCCGCTTGAGCTACGTCTTGCAGATCTTTCGTCAATTGTACACACATGTCTTTCCAAATTTGATATGTGCTTTTGACCAAACAAAACATCAACAAGTTGCTAGAAAAGATGAAGAAGAGCGAGCCTCCTTTTCATCAATCTTGTCAAGAACAAGTTGGATTTCTTTTGGTATATTCAGTCCTGCTTCCAAAGCTGACTTCATGTCTTTCTCTTGTTGCAACAATTCTTATAGTTTTCCCACTTATATGAAGGTAGAACAAATTCAAATAAGAATAAGTTTCACATAATTATGATATGGTTTTGTTTTACACTTACATCTTTCTCTAGAGTTTTACGCTGCACGTACAAAGTCTTCTTCCTTCGCTCCAACTAGCTTGTAGAACTGCATCATTGCTAACCTGTTATAGTAACAAATAGAGGTTGTTACAAGTCACGTAGCAAACGTGTTTGCAAAAAGCAATAAATACCCAAAAAGACTTTTAGACCTCTTATGTGATTCTATTTTGTAGCTCCACTTTGGTCGACTAGAGTCTTTCAATATCAGAACTGCATAATATAGCTATTCTCAGATGAAGTACCAATGCATGTATAGTAATCCAAACAAGAGTAAACTTCATGACAAGTTTTCCTTTATAAAAATTGATCTAAACACTAAATAGCATTTGTAGAGATGATGATGATACTTACTTTGTCTCTTCCACTTGAGCTGAGAAATCAATAGATTCCATAAAAAGTTTTTCATCTCCTAAGAAAATAAAAAGCCAAAACCTTTACCAAATGTTTGCATTTTTAAGAGCTAAGCAAAACATACATCAAGAATTCAACCTCAGGAAGATGAAAGAAAAATCTTATAGCGGCATGGCCAATGTGCCTTTTGCCTCTTCCCGATGTGTCCTAGGTAATGTCTACAATTTGTTAACAGGGTAGGTACCACATCTAATGGTGATGAGTTCTTATCCTCAATTGTTGAGACCTCTGCAACAACCTTTATCTCTAAATTATCAGCACCTTTAACCAAGATGTTTTCATCCTTTTTCGCATCCTCATGGGGTTGTAGTGAAGATCATTTAGAGCTAGAAAAAAGCTTCTTAGCAACTTGGGGCTCTCTAATTCCTTTGCAAGTTTTGGATTCAGAGCTTAAAAATATTATCATCAAGATCAATTTCATCCTCATGATTATCGGCTGAGATGGCACTCTCATTGTATGATCCATTAGATTCCTTTTTAAGATCCATTACCTTATCATCTGTGTAGTCATCATCATCGTCATCCTCACATCATACTCATCATCATATGTTCCCTCTGCTATTCCACTACCAATTTCTGTGATCCAGAGTAAAGCTAAATCGTTGGAGACATGTTTTCATCCTGCAAACAATAGACCATTTATATGATGTTGTAATGAAGATAAAATTACTATTCAAAGTGATAACCTCTTCATTTTCAAGTATGATCATGTGACAGAGGAAGCTTTTTAATCATACAGGAAAATGTATTAAATCTTACTCCAAATATGCTTTTATGTTCTTCTAACAATGTTATCACTATAGCTTGGTGCATGATTAGTTGTAGTTGTTGGTTGCAGCAGTTGCATAAAACAATCACCGTTGACATCAAAATCATTTTCGATTTCATAGTCGCCAACTAGAAGAGGCCAAAGAGGTAAAGGTGCCTTTCGAGTGAGATATCGATTAATTTTTGGTGTTTTATGAAAACTCTTTGGAGTTATTATTGACATGAGTTCCACTTATCATACACAAACGAACAGTCAAACAGAAGTGAAAACCGATCATTGGGAAATCCTTTGCGACTTTTGGTTGGTGATGCTATAAAAACTTGGGATACAAAGTTGCAGCAAGCACAATTTGCACACAATCACGCTATCGACCTCACCTGATAAAACACGTATCATGGAGATGCCAAAGCATTTGTTGAAGGAATAACAACAATACAAGAATAGGCTAAATGAAGTATTCATATTTTATGATTTTTTGTTATCATGGTTTAATTCGAGATATATGGTATTTTAATATGTACTTGGTTCTCCTTGGAGCGGTTTTGTGTTCTTTAGTGTTTTTACAGGTGATGAGCTTGATTGTGCGGAAAATATCACATTTTGGATGGATTACAAGCATTGAAGGAAGCGTCTTTGAGGGAATGAAGAATCCAGACAAAGAGATAGGGATCAATTGATCCTTGTCACGATGCAGACTAGAATCTTAAAACCAAACTGAGATTTCGAGAACCAATTACATGTCTTAATACCAGAACTCGTGTTCTATCATTCATTATGTTGTTTTTTGAGTTTTTGAGCGAAGAAAGAGCTTTGTAACCTAAGGGAGACGAATCTAAACTTGTAATTCCTTTTAGAGAAGATTTTTGAACACTTATACCCTTTCAATTGCTATTACAATATGTTTTCTTTTGATTTCTTTTGTGATTATTCTCTGATTTTGAGAGAGTAGTCTTCTAGTTGGGTTTAGGGTTCCTCGTAGAGGATTTCATGAATATGTGATTGTTAGGTTGTTAGATTGGAGAACTATCAATCGATCTTCGTTTATCTTTTGTTTAATGCTTGAATTGGCTTAGTCACCTAGTTTATGAATTTAAGATATTTCACGCACCGAAAGTGTTCGATGAAATTCCTGAAAGAAAGATAAATGAGCAAATTTTCTTTAACCAATAGAAATTGATGTGTAAGAAATCTGTGAAGAAATCAATCATGTTTAGAATGCATGTTGTGGGAACCGAAATTCTCACTGTCAATGATATGTGGTTCACGGATT
>OVAN01014076.1:0-12328 GCA_900406275.1 Anastatica hierochuntica | reverse complement strand
GTATATCAAGAAAACACGTTAGTAAATTTTGTTAAAGTCATAATCATTAATCATATCATGATCAAAACAAAATCATTAGTTATATTAAATCAAATAAATTATTAACATTCTGATAAAATTTTATCTGCGCATTGCGCGGAGAACCATCTAGTATGTATCATATGTAATTGAGCAAAATCTGGTTATAATTGTCATCAAATGTGATATATATTAAAAAAAGATATGTGTATCTAGGAAAGATGTTTTATGGGAGAAGTTGTCATGAATTGTGAAGATTTTGTTATTTAAGATTCTAGATCCGATTGCAATGCTTGTATTAAGGTTTATCACAAATAAAAAAGTTGTTTTGTGTTTTGTTGTGTTATTTTTTTTTACACAAAAAGGCTCTTCTATTACTCAAAGGATTTGAGGTGGTGCGACAAACCACATTGGAATAGAACAATCCACAAACGAAAAAATAGAGGATTGTAGTCTAACTAACCTAGCTAAAAGGTCTGCCTTTGAATTTGACACTCGTGGAACATATATTAGCTTGAAAGACGAAAAAGAACTCTTCTCTCTCTCAAACTTTTGTAGCTCTGTGCAAAAGCTGGCCAGTCATCAGGCTTCGCAATCATACTCATAACATCCAAGCTGTCAATACCGAACTCCTGAACCTCCGAATGAGCCGCCATGCTCTGCATCGCCCAAATCAAAGCTTCAAACTCTGAGTGTAGAGAGGACATGCGCCTAAATTGATTGCGAGAACCCAAAAGGGTGCATTCTCCGTTGACTCCAAACAAAGACCAGCCCATCCCACTATGAATGTTTGACACCTTCCAAGAGCCGTCAACTAGGCAGATATTACGCAAACATAAGGTATTCATACTTGTGTCCTGCGACTGCAGCGAGGTCGGTAACTCACGAGCCGCCTCCCACGTCCGCCATTCAGATATAACACAGAAGATCTGGAGCCTCTCTGGTAATCCCCTGGAAGAGTCTATCATTGCGCGCCTTCCATATGAACCACAAAATCCATGGGTAGGATTCATGGGCAACCATAAGCTGGCTACCATTCCGCCAAAAAAGGTAAGCCAAGTTTCTATACACGTTGGAGGTTGGGAACACGCCTGGTTGTAATAGTGAAGGAACTAAGGCTCACACCTGAATCGCTGAAGGACACTCAAAAAAAGCATGGAAAATGGATTCCATAGGAGCTCCACAGCGTGGACAATGATCCACACAATTCATCCCTCGCTGCACCAAATTATGAGTCACAGCCAGGTAACCAGACAACATTTTCCACATAAGGTGACGCATCTTGTGTGGAGCATCAACCGTCCAAACGAAACTCTTTAGGGCATTGAGACTTGGTTGTTCAACTTCCATCTCCTCCAAAGTTAAAGCATGCGCAACCTTGTAGCCAGACCGAACTGTGTACTGCCCAGATTTAGTGAACTGCCAGCAGAACTCATCCCTGTGGAACGATCGTGCAATAGGCAAACTCCTAATGATGGGAATATCTCCTGGTTCCACAAAGTGTTCTAACTTCTGGATGTCCCATTACTTCGAGTCCCTATCGATAAAATCACTGACCACCATCAACGGATGTGCCACTGGGATGCGTGCTCTAGCCGGCCTCGCAGGGCTTGTCGGGATCCAAGGATCCTCCCACATACTGGTAGTAAGACCAGAAAAAATCTTTTTGCGTAGTCCACGTAGGAGCAGAGGCTTCGACGCTAGAATTCTCCGTCATCCATAAGAAGGTCTGTCCGACTCAGGGGTTTGTAGCGGAGAAGAGTAATTATAGTACCGGCCTTTAAGGATCTTCGCAAGAAGAGAGTTCGGGAATCTAATGAGACGCCACAACTGTTTAACCCAAAGAGCCAAATTAAACTCATGGAGTGTGCGGAACCCTAACCCCCCATCCTCCTTTGAGGCACATAACTTATCCCATGACGCCCAATGATTACCCCGTCGAGGAGGATCTGAGCTCCACCAGTATCTCGCTATCGTACTCGTAATCTTATCACATGTATCAAGGGGCAAGAGAAAACTTGACATAACATATGCCGGCAAAGCTAGGGCGATTGCTTTTATCAGAACCTCCTTGTCGCCCTTGGATAACAACTTTGAGGACCACATATTCACTCGGCTCTGCAAGTGATCCCTAATGAAGACAAAGACCTTACATTTAGAACCACTTAAATCTTTCGGGATACCTAAGTAGGTTCCCAGCCCTCCTTCAGTATGAATACCCATAATAGTCTTCAACTCTCGCCTGGCAGCGTCAAGTATTTTCTTTCCAAACATAAGCGAAGATTTCTCCAGATTAACTCGCTGGCCCGACACTTTCCCATACACCTCTAGAATCCTCATTATCTCCAAACATTCTTGGGGCTTCGTCTTGCAAAAAAAGAGGTTGTCATCTGTGAACAGAAGGTGGGACACTGGAGGACTAGCTCTCGCTACTCGTATTTCGGTTATGCGTCTCAACCACTTCGCCTCTCTTAGAAGACCAATGAGAACTTCTGTACACATTATGAAGATAAAAGGAGACAAATGATCTCCTTGTCGCAGTCCTCGCGCAGGCATAATATGGCCTCACGGTTGGCCATTGATCAACACCCGGTAAGATACCGATCTAACACATTGCATGATCCACCCTATCCATTTCTCTGCGAACCCTATCTTACGCATCACTGCCTCAACAAAATCCTATTCCACGTGATCATAGGCTTTACTCATATCTGATTTGATGGCCATGCGTTTGTATTTCCTTGTAGGGTTTGTTCGAAGGCCATGAAACATCTTGAGCCACCAATATGTTATCAATAATCAATCTCCCAGCGACAAAGGCCAACTGGGTCTCCAAGATGATGTGAGGCAAAATTCGTTTCAGTCTTTGACAAAGAAGTTTAGAGATTATCTTATAGGCAACATTACAAAGACTTATAGGTCGAAACTCCTTCATCTCCAAGGGTGTTTCTTTTTTTGGTATAAGAAAAATGTTTGTCTCATTTAAACCAGGCACAATGGCGTCATCCGTCAAGAACCTATTGACCATAAGGATCACATCTTGCTTTACAGTGTCCCAAAAGTGTTGATAGAAAAGCGCAGTCATCCCATCCGGACCTGGGGCCTTTTCCGGATGCATGGCAAAGAGCTCTTTTCGTATCTTCTCCTCTGTCACTGGTCTCGTGAGCTCCTCATTCATTATCGCAGTAATATTGTTAGGGATGACATCCAGAACCTCCTCAATAGGTAAATGTCCAGATGTCTGAAACAAATCACGAAAGTACCTTGTGGCAATAGCCACAATTTCCTCCTCCTGTTCAATCACTTCCCCTTCCTCGCTCTTAAGGCGATCGACGTTGCTTTGTGGTCGCATGAAAAAATCTCGTGTTTCGGTCCCCTTCCTTAAGCCACAAAGTCTTACTCTTTTGCCGCCAGAAGATCTCCTCGCTCTTTAGAGCATCATGTAGCTCTGTTGTAGCGGACGCTATCTCCTCAGGAGTGGCAACATCCGTCATATGAAGATTGTCAACTCTATCTTTGAGCTCCTCAATAGTATGCTCCGCTGCCAACCAATCATTCTTACTCCAGGAAACAATGGTTTTCTTGCAAGAACTAATCTTTGCCTGAATATCCAAACAATGGTTTTGTTGTGTTATCTTTATAAATTAAATATGTGTGACTATTGGTAATATCAAAACGTAATAGAAAATATCGTCTTATATAACAGTGTAAAACGAATATACTGTTGGGTATGATGGCTTTATTCTTTACTATGGTTTATTGGTTAAGGATTGAAAGCTTCATAATATTGTTCATGTTTAAACCGAGATTTCTATTCTGGTTAGGCTGGTATTGCTACAGGGTAGAAACGGTGTCAGTTTGGGTCTTATCATCTGGAAGAAAGTCAAGTGAAGATCTATTGAGAAGCTGGAGCTTATCAAGTCGGTGACAGAGAGATAAGATAAGTTTGTTAGGAAGTTACAACAACTTCTTAAGGGTGATAGTTTCTTTATCAAGATCTTGGTGAGTGAACTTGTACAAGAGAGTTCTGAGAATCTTGGTGAGTAGAGAGAGGTTTTGAGATTATACAAGAGAGCTTTGTAGAAGTATGGAGTTGATATCAGAATTGAAGAACCAGCTGAAGTCAAGGTTTGAGGTTAAAGACCTTGGAGCAGCTAGAAGGATTTTGGGTATTAGCATTCTACGGGACAGAAGCAAAGGCATTCTAAGGCTGTCACAGGGAAATTATTTGGAGAAGGTCTTAAAGAGCTTTAGCATGGAAAAAGCAAAATATGTAAGTACACCTTTAGGAGTTCATTTTAAACTAGCAACAACAACTAAGGATCAAGTGGAGAATGAGTCTGATTACATGAGAACAGTGCCTTACTGTAATGCTGTATGTAGTTTAATGTATGGAATGATTGGAACTAGGCCAGATTTAGCTTATCCAGTTGGAGTAGTGAGTAGATCTATGAGTTGTCCTGTGAAGATACATTGGAATGCAGTGAAATGGGTGCTTAGGTATGTAAGAGGGTCCACTGATATGTTCGTAGAATACAAGAAGAGTACAGACTTCAAGATCTATGGTTGTTGTGATTCAGACTACGCAGTAGACTTAGATAGAAGGAGGTCATTGTCAGGATATGCTTTCATCTCTGGTGGAGGAGTTATCAGTTGGAGATCAAGTCTTCAGAAAGTGGTGGCTCTCTCAACTACTGAGTCTGAATATATAGCTTTAACAGAGGCAGCTAAGGAGGCTATATGGTTGAAGGGTCTAAGTGCAAGTTTGGGTATAGTTAGAAGTGTGTGGAGGTTATCTGTGACTCACAGAGTGCTATAGCATTGGCTATGAACAATGTGTTCTATGAACGAACCAAGCACATGGCTGTCAAGATGAATTTTGTAAGGGATATGATTGCAGAAGGGGTCTTAAGAGTGTCAAAAGTACACACCAGAGAGAATCCAGCTGATGTGTTTACTAAAGTATTGCCTATCAGCAGATTTAAGAAGCTTCTAAGTCTGCTGGGAGTTGTAAAGGGTTGAGCTGTAAGGATCCGAGGGGGGAATCATGGGATGAGACTATTCATGATCCAAAAACAAGTCATGGTGGAGTTTGTTGGGTATGATGGCTTTATTCTTTACTCTGGTTTATTGGTTAAGGATTGAAAGCTTCATAATATGGTTCATGTTTAAACCAGAATTTTTGGTCTGGTTAAGCTGGTATTGCTACAGGGTAGAAATGGTGTCGGTTTGGGTCTTATCATCTCGAAGAAAGTCAATTGAAGATATGTTGAGAAGCTGGAGCTTATCAAGTCGGTGACAGAGAGATGAGATAAGTTTGTTAGGAAGTTACAACAACTTTTTAAGGGTGATAGTTTCTTTATCAAGATCTTGGTGAGTGAACTTGTACAAGAGAGGTGTGAGAATCTTGGTGAGTAGAGAGAGATTTTGAGATTATACAAGAGAGTTTTGTAGATCGGAGAAAAACTTCGGGTTCACCGGTGATTAGTGGATTCCGAGAACCCCTTGGCCCGGACGTAGGCTGCTTTAGCAGCTGAACTAGGATAACAAATTGGCGTGTGTGTTTTTTATTTCTTTCGGTTCTTCTTCTTCATCTTCTTCTGAATTCGTTTGATACTCATTAAACATCAAAATCGATCGTAAGAAACAGCATATACATATATAGATTTGATTAAGAGAGGTCAACACTTTCAAAATCTTAACGTGTTGTTCCATCACTATAAAGAAAATGTCTGAAAATAACATTGAACGTGATATTGATAAAAATGTTATAAAAGTGGCATATTTAATTAAAAGTGATAATGAGCTATTTTAGCATATTATAGATTTGACAGATGCTATTCTATTGTTGCAAGTCTCTTTAAGTTTTATAGTTTTTATGAACTTAAACATCATGTATCTTCTAAACTGCATAATATAAATAGTCTAAATATTAAAAATTATTAAATTATACAGAGAAAACGGGAAAATGCTCATTTAAATCATAAACTATTTGAAATTGGCACTTTTATTTCCCAACTATCGCTTGCGCAAAATAATTCCCCAAGTTTAAGTTGACTGCGTAAAATCGGACCAAAAAAGTCAAACGTTAACTACACAGTAAATGTCGTTAGTTCTTTGACCATGTTAATCATATTTTTGCGCAGTCAACTCAAAGTTAGGGTATTTTTCTGTGCAAATGATAGTTAGTGATTAAAATCACCCATTGCAAATAGTTTGGGAATTAAATGAGCGATTGTAAATAGTTAAAGAATTAAATTAATGGGCGAAACCAAACCGAATTTCCCGAACCAAACTATACCCAAATAAAAAAATAAACCAAATTAAATTTTTGAGTAATGTAAAAAGATGGAAGACTCTAGGAAAATGAGAGAATTTAAAATAGAGTACACAGTTTTTTTTACTCAATTTCATTTCATAGATATAAAATTATGTAGAAATCAATGTTCGCAAATAATATACCTCTCGCATATGAAAGCAAGAAGGAGGTCAATAAAAATGATGTTAATTATAGTAAAATATCTTCTCAATTCATCCTATTTCATCAAATCAGGAATGTGATATGGTTAAGCCATTATAATAACACCCAAAAATTTGTTAGACATATATCAGATTCCATTCGCCTCTTATTTATAGTAGACACTACAATATTTGCTCAGTAAACTTATTGTTTTTATTTTTTTCTCGTTTGTATTGATCAATCCCACAATTATTACAAAATTCTTTTCACATCTACTATTTTATTTTTTATCTACGTTATCTCTTGTTTGACTTGCTCATCTGATCAGAGCCGGTGCAATATTTTCAAATGTCCTGAGCTAAAACTCATATAGCCGGTGCCAATCTAAGTTATAATCTTACAAACTGGCTTTCACAATTTTAAGTTAAATGAAAGGTATGAAGGTAAATTCGCACATATCGTCTTCTTCTCCAATGAGATTTTAATCAACTTAGCCTACTGTACTTTTTCTTCATCTTTTTCTAGAATCTTTCTCGTTTTGAGATAATTTTCGCATATAGTTTAACCAAAATAACAAATATCTATCATTACTTCACAGATTTCAAGCCAAAAGATGAAGTTTTGCAAAAGGTTAATACAAAAAACAACTTATATGGTTTGACGCCAACAAAATTATCACTGAAAACCGCATAAAGCTTGAAGGAATGACAATTCATAAAAATACATTTAAATCACAATCAAAATAGAATCGCAAAAATGCAGGTAAAAAAAAGCACCGGGAATAAGAAGCATTAAGTCGGAAATAACATATTAAAAAATATTTATTTAATTCTTTAACAATTTACAATCGCTCATTTAATTCTCAAACTATTTGAAATGAGTGATTTTAATCCCCAACTATCATTTGCGCAGAAAATACCCCAATTTTGAGTTGACTGCGCAAAGTTAGGACTAACATGGTCGACGAATTAAGGTCGTTTACTGTGTAGTTAACATTTGACTTTTTTGGTCCGATTTTGCGCAGTCAACTTAAACTTGGAAAATTATTTTGCGCAAGCAATAGTTAGGGAATAAAAGTGTCAATTTCAAATAGTTTAGGATTTAAATGAGCATTTTCCCCATAAAAAACTGAAAACAGTTTTTAAATAAAAAAATTGGCTAAAACATATTTTGATATAAAACAACGGGAGCATGATTTTTTTTTGTTAATGTTATAAGTTTTGAATGATATTGATATGAACACAATCAGCCTCTTATGTAGAAGTCGGCCAAGACTGCGCTTGAAGCCTCTAATGTATTTTACCAAAAGAATAATTTCGTTGATAATTGTTTGGCTATCTCGAAAGGCTATGGATTTTTTAATTACTGCATATATGCGCAGACACATGTAAAATATGTTAAAAACATAGTTCTAATATTAAGAACTTAAATTGATAACTATTGTAATAGAAATTCGTTAAGTAGATTTCTTATTATGATGTATATTTTATTATCAAAATTATATTTTGTATTTTATGATAAATAAATTGCAGAAGTGTGTTTCAAATTTTATATAACGTAATATTAATATAATTTTATTAATAAAGAAAAGTATTTATTCTTAAGTTAAAAAATTTATTTAACCATAAATGCAATATTTTGCATTTTTCATCTTATATATTAATTGAGGAGACAGAGAGAAAATGAAGATGAAAAATCCTATGTATCGTTCATAGAGCAAATTAATAAACACGTCATCATATTCTACCAATAATAACATTTAACTTCATGAAATATCGAGTGAAAATATTATAATAATCTTTATTTTTATAATATAAATTCAATATATATCTTATAAAGTCAAACATAATCAAAATATTATGTTTAAATATTAAATAACACGAAATAAAGTCGGTAACAATTAATCATTTCATGTCAATTTTAGATATTTGTTAATGTTGATACAAACAAAAATTACTTTACACAATAATTTTTGTTAATATCACTTTGTTTCAATCCCTAATATAAAAATAAAAAAAACTAGCATAACTACTGAAATCGTGAAATTATGAAAATAAGATACAATATTGAAATTTTACGGAAGCAATATAATTTGCAAATATTCGGATCATATCCAAATCAATAATCTAGAAAAAAAATTAATAGAAATAATATATATTCAAATAATTATAAAATTACATTTTTAAATATTATATTTGTAAAATATTTTTGATATATTTGAAAAATCAAATTAATCTTTAAATTCATTTTTATATAAATTATTTATAATATGTACTAAACATATAAATTTTAATTATTTCAATGTATCTAAGAACTATTTGTATGTAAATAGAGACTTAAATTTTGAATATTAAGATTCATGTTTCTCTTTTGCTATACCGTTATGAATAAAAAAACTATATGAATCTTTGGGCAAGCTGGAACAAATATTGGAAGCAACTGAATCCTAAATAGTAACTGTATCTTTAGTTTATAGATATCAAATTTTATAAATATATTTTTTTACATTAAAATAATATAAATTAGTTGCAAAACAATCAATCCAAATGTTTCATATAGCATAAAAATATATAATTAAATCACTTTCAATATAATTACATTATTATTTTTGTAAATATTGTTTAGTCACATGCTTGGCACGTATGTCAAATAAATAGTGATTTAATGGACAAGTAAGCACTATTTAATTATGTGGTAGTGATAAAATGAATTTGAAACAATTAGAGGATGAAAAATTATCATTTGAGATATTTTAAAATAGCAACATGGACCATGTAAATATATAAAGATTTGACTAAATTTTTTAAAACTAGATTGGTGAATACAACCTCAAGAGTAGTCTTTAATTTCTATATAATTTAATAGCATATATTTTTCACATATATTTTTTTTAATTTGAAACAAACTAAAATATGATTAACAAAACTAAATTGTGATTTTGAACCTTATATAATATGTGACCAAAATTAACAATTTGAATTTTACATTGCGTTACGGTATCCATCTAACATATCTCATTAAAAATTAGAATGAGCAAAATACTCGAACTAGAAGATACAAATTAACTAGAACTAATAAAAATAGGTCGTAATCTGAATCGAAATTTAAAATTATCAGTGAATTTTAAGTTCAAGAATCGAAAGAATTGAAGTCAAACTCAAAATCAAACTGAAATATGATATTAATTATATATCTAAAATATTTTAAACATAAATATTTCTAAACATAATAAAAATACCCAAAATACTAAAAATTATAAGAAAAATATCCATGAAAATACTCAAAAAGTATCTTAAGAGTAGAAAAATATTCGCAATATTCAAAACATCAGAAACACATGAAATACATATCGTTTCTTACCAAAATACATGAAATGAACTGAACGCCAACTGAACCTTTCAAAATAANATCAAAAACAAAAAAAAAAAAAAAAACTAGAAATCTGAACTACCCGAGCCAAACGGAACCAAATACCTATTTTCCACCTCTAGCAAAATATTTGAGATATTAATATATATTTTTCTTTTTACATAAATTTTGTAATTAATAAATATGAAATGTATATAGCTTTCAATACTATCGATAATATAATATTAATATAAATGTTTATCCTAACAAATTTTATAATCCCGCGTTTGGTGCGGATCAAAATCTAATTCTATCATATTAGAACATCTATATACAATTAACTGTGTAGAATATCACATGTCATATTAGGAACATAATATAATTTTGCTTTAAAAATAAAAACCTTTAATATCTATCTTATTAAAAGAGAAGTACAAAGATTTTTTATGTGTGATTTTTTTAAATTGAACATGTTTTAGAAATTTTAACTAATGTGTCTAGTTGCAATAACTATAATTACTTATTTACATATTCCAACAAACATATTAGAATATTTCAATATTTTTTTCACATAATTATTTTCATCAAATTTAAATATAGTTTGTTTTCAAATTTAATATAAACTAGTTAGTTGGTATGCATAATATGCGGGCATTAAAATTTTTTAAATTTTAGATTTGACATGTAAAAATTTTCGACTTTCAAAATTTTCAACTAATATGATATTGGACATAAGTGAGTTTGCATGGTTTGTTTTCTTTTGTTTTGATTTTTAAAATTTTAATCATGTGATTTTTATTTAGACAATAAAAATTATTATATGAATTTTAAAATAAAGTAGTGCACATTCTATTTGGCATATCCTGTATAAGATTTAAATATTTTACAGATTTTAAAATTCGACCCCACAAAAATATAATCCTAAATACTATATTACTCCATTTAGCATATCTTGCATAAGATTAAATATTTTACAGATGTTGACATTTGACTCCGCTAAAAAGNATTTGACTCCGCTAGAAACTATAATATTAAATTTTAAATTGTTTTATTCATGACTACAAATGTTGATTCATTATTTAGTAAATTTATTTTCTGTATAGCTTTAAAAAAGTACAAGATATGACACTTTATTAGTTCATAACTTCGTATGTTTTTTAGGTTAATCAAAATATACAATATTTAATAATTATTTAAATATAATAAAATTTATATAAAGTATGATTGATTTATTGAGTAATGTTAATTTATTTTTTAAATTAATATTATTTTAAGATGTATTTATCTTATATCATATTTAGAATTATATATATATATATATATTATTTTTTGATTAAAAATAAAATATATAAAATATATTAAATAACTCATTAAGGATAACCATGATTTTTAAGATAAATATTTTTTGAATATTTTCTTTATTAAATTTTTTATTTCTTATTTTAAAAAAATAAATAAATAAATTTATGAATAATTGTTTTTATAATCAAATAGTTCATTAAGGGCAACATAGTAATTAACCAGTCCAACTATTAGTCTAGTGCAAACTGACTTCATACTTAATATCTAAGATCCATAATTTTCTAAAAATAATATATTACAATATTGATATTTTCTAAATAAATTTTTTTATAAAAAAGAAAAAAATCATAAAATGATAAATTTTTTAAAAAATCAACAAAAATTTATTAAAATAATTTATATAAACTACAAAATTTTAAGCTTAGTAATCTGATGTCTTTTTAAAAATAATTCAACGAGATTTTTCGTGATATTTTGTATATCGGGTATTATCCGAACTGAACTCATACGAGTATCCGAAAAACCTAAAAATATGAAAAATCTCAAATCTAAACTCGACTCCAGAATTCGATATAACTGAAAAATCTAAAAATTTTGAATTTGAACCAGAAAGTCGACATAACAAAAATTCTAAATTTGATACTCGAAAAATCTAAACATGCTCAATAATATATAAAACTTAAAAAATAGTAGCGCGGTTGCGCGGATCATACTCTAGTTGTTTATATTAATTCTTGACACAAACATAAAGATAAAAAGTCAAATAATTTTTTTTATTTTTATTTTATATTTTTCAAAAGTTAAGTGATTTAAAAAAAATTTTCTATAACATTTACATCATAACTTGACACATGTCATAATTTAAATTAACGACCATCTATCTTATCAAAACAGAAATACATAATTTTTTCATGTGTGATTTTTTAAATTGAAGTCTTAGAAATTTTATTAAATGTATCTAATGAATTCAAATAAATAAAACTAACTTTAATTACTCTTTTGCATATTCGAAAGACATATTAAAATATTTTAATATTTTCACATATTGTTTTTAAAATTGTGAACCAACGCAATTTAAAATCATCATTTTCACCCAAATTTAAATATACTTTTTTCAAATTTAAATTAAAAACAGAATTTTAAAATAATTATAGAGAGACTTACAAAAATACACCTTTGTATTGTCTGTTTTTCAAAAAT
>OVAN01014075.1:0-12329 GCA_900406275.1 Anastatica hierochuntica | reverse complement strand
GAATTCTTCTCCAACGAAGTACAGATGAGTAGATCTCTCTCTCCAGGTTACAAAACTCAAAAGTCTGTTTTTTTACTCCAAAATAGCATAATCCAAAACAAGAAAATCGATTCTAGGTCATAAGGTATGAAAACTCGGTTCAAAATAACTTCGGTTTGTGTCTTCAGAATCTGGTCCGAAATCGGGACAAAGATCGGTCGATCCATGTCCCTTCACATGTCAAGGATCGATCGATACATGTCCCTTTGTATGGACATTTCTTCAGTCTTCTTGAGACTTCCTTTGGTGCTTGAATTCCATTCCAAATGCATTCTTTTAGTCCATTCAAGCTTCGTTCATGTAAAAACATCAAAGAACACAAAACCGCGCAAAAATGATCCGAATACATACTAAAAACCATAAATCTCGTATAAAAACCGTAGTGAAAACCGATAAAATATGAATACATCAACCAGTGACCACGCTAGGGTCTTAAGTCAAAATACAGGCTAAGGCGAATAAGAAGGATGTTGGTGAAACTATTTAAATCTAAAACAACTAAATAAGCAATCAAGCAAAGGAAACGAGTTGTAAAATGATTGATTAAGAAGTTGGGCACATGGAATTCTCAGGAAGATCATTTCAATGTTGATAAATCAGATAAATTAGCATGGATAAGGATTAAGCGTCAACTTGATCTTAAATCACAATGATAGAATCAACCTACTTTTGTAGCGCTAACTCCCTATGATATAGAATCATAAATACTAACTTATGTTGAATTTCATATTCTAAACATGCATTACAATCCAGTTTGATTGGTTCACAAAGCGCAATAACATCAACTTCTGTTAGTTAAGGACGCTTTACTCATCAAAGGTTCTTTCAAGCATTTAAACAAACACTTTCGGTTCGTTAAACATCCTAATATCTGAAACTAGGTCATGAATCTAATTTCAGCATTAAGAACAACCTATGATGAAGATCCAATTGATAAATCCCTAATCTAACAATCCTAAATCAACAAATCATGAAATCCACTAATGAGAAACCCTAAACCCAACAATAGAACTATTCATTCATATTCATAAAACAATCACAAGACAAATCAATGAAAAACATCATGTAATTGAATAAAATATGGAAAGAGGGTTCAGAAATCTTCTCCAATCCGAAGTACGGATGAGAAATCTTCTCCCTTTGATTACAAAACTTAAAAGTCTGTTCAAGAACAAGAAATATAGCATAATCCTCTAAAAACACGAGTCTAGGTGTTATAAAAGTATTCAAGTCGAGTCATATTATTTTTGATGGGTCTTGGTCATGTTTTTCGTGATTTAGTCGCGTCGTGCCATGGATCGATCGATCCATGGAGTTTTGATCGATCGATTCTTTCCATTTTTGTAAAAAATCTACTTCACGTTTTCTGCGCGTTCTTCTTCTGGTCGCCAGCTTGACAAGTGTTCACTAAAATTGCTTTATCTTTTGATCGCATCGTTGGATTTCCTTCAAACCACTTTCAAATTAAAGCTAAATCACATGGCTATCTTCTGTACAAATGTAAGCGCAATCCAATAGTGGGAAGTCTGTGAAATAAGGACAAACTTCTGACGCTTCAGCATGATCCTGCATTCCAAATATCTATTTCTGACCTGAAATGCTTCCTTTTTCTCTAAAGCAATAAGAAACCTGTAAAAATAATTGAAAAGCACCAAAATACTCCAAAATGAACATCGTAAATAATAAAACAAAATTTTTCTCGTTTAAAACCCAAGTAAAAACTCGTAAAATCACAATACATCAACATAGCTGGGACAGGAATCTAAAGAAGATCACGTGGAAACACTTGAATAATTCAGTGATTCTGAATTTAAGGGGCTTCCAGGGGAGAAATAATCAAGGAACTCAAGTTGGATGGACCAGCACCAACATTGAACACTTTAGCTTCAATCAAAACCGCATGTATCGAGCCAAAATCAGGTATTTTCAATTTATACAATATATGGAGGTAATATGGAACAACCTAGTGGCTATTAGAGGATCAATAAACTAAGGTTTAAACCTCTGCAAAGGCATGCTTAGTTTATTTGTTATTTATCCTTTTTGTCGAACTTTCCATTTTTGAGTTTGTTTAGGTATAATAATGTTTCCGTTAACTGGTTGTGTCTTTTTGAGTCATTTCTTTTTATTTAAGTCAACCTAATTAAGTCTTTAGCTAATAAGACCATTATATAAGGTCCCCTTGCAGCCTTGTAAACATTACCCCTTTTTGCATATCAAAAAAATAATGCAGTTCTTCTCTATTTCAAGTAGCAACTTGTCTAGAAACTTGTCTTTGTCTTGAGTGTGCGTGTGATTCACCACAAACCGAGTCATTTGGAGTATCAGAGATCCTCTTATCATCTCTAAGGTGCCTTCAATACATCTTTTCTTTCATCAATCAATCTAACAAGAAAGAGCTTTACAACCAGTTTGTTTGATCCCATCTCGATTCAGGCCTTTTTCTACAAGTCTTTTCTTATAATCACCATCCACTGACCAACAAGAGCGAGAGTGAGAGCCAGCTTATTCCCATCATTCTGCATTTGTAAGCCTCTTAAAGTAGTCTTATATCATATAGTATCATAGCCAAAGGGTCATAGCTTTGGTTTTATATCCTTTTGTTTTGTTATGTTTGCTGTTTTTTGTTTCAAATATGTTTCCATTTTCTTAGTTTGGTAGTCTCATTTTGTTCCTAAGAGAAAGTCCCAAAAAATCAGATTAGCTTGTTCTTAAGTTGCTAATTGTTGTTTCGATTTGATTACAATCGAAAAAATCAAAAAAAAGAATTGTATATGTCTTGCTTTTGTTTCGTTTCTTCTATTTTGTTTGAACTTATTAAACACTAAAATCATAAAAATGTGATGCTTGTTATTTGATCTCTTGAGTTGTTAGTTTATTAGTTCGGTTCTTATTTCATAAACAGAAAACCATAAAAAATTTATTCTGCTTTGTTTTCGTTGGTATCTTTGATTTTTTTGCTATTTTTGTCTAAGTACAAGTTAAAAAAAGTATCAAGGAAAGACATGGGTGAAGAAGAAGCAACCATTCCACAAGATGCTCTTATGCAGATCTTGAATGCAATGAAAGAAGAGCTAAGAAACGTTGGAAAGCAAGCAGGGAACATGAGACAGGAGATTGGAAATCGCATAGGACAACTAGAACAGCCACGACGTGTTGTTAGAGGAGCTCATATTCAACAAGACGACGAATATGATGATGATGAGATGTTGGTCTTGATGAGGATCCACCCGACCCTCTTTTGCAACAACAACGGTGTAGACAAGATCCCTTAAGGAGAAACCAAGCAAGATAGGTAGCACTATGTGCATTCATGTTTTGGGCTTTGAGTTTTTTTGCCATATTTTCTATCTCTTCGACCTTACTCTTCGCGCGTTAAAATTTTTTCAAATCCCCCTGCTTTTAAAGTCAATTGAAGATGCCAAAAATTCCCACAAAAATATATAAGAAAATTAACTGAATGAGAGATTCAGAATCTCTCGTTGATTCAAGAGTGAATCAAAAAGTACACAATAATACAAATAGTTTGTATTTGAACTAAAGTATGTGTGGAGTAGTGGTCTCTTAGTCTTACTTCGAGTCTCCTATAAATTGATTTGGTGTGTTTTTCTTATTGTGAGCCTTCTAATATTCGTGCTTTTGTTTATTATACATTTTTTTTTCCTTTAGGATTGTAAGTCAAAACATTTCATGTTGTCATTTAATGAAGATATTGTCTTTGATGGTAGGTATGATGGCTGCGTGATTATCTCAAACTTTTTCGAGCTACGTTTGCTAAGAAGTCAGCTCTATAGTAGACTTCAGTCTTTACGAGTTTTTGCCTCTGGTTTGACTTTAAGATTTTAGATTGGTGAACATAAGATTTTGGATTGGTCTATGGGGTGAAATCCACTCTATCCTCACAAAGGCACAAAAATTAGCTCATGTTTAGCTAGAGATCAACAAATCAGAAAACCCAAGTCGAATCAATCATATGATGAACCATTTACTAGAATCTCATGGCTATGCCCACATATGGATTTTTTGAGATGAACATAGGTATGCCATATGAACCATTACTCAAATAATGATGCTTCTAGGATTGCACATGATTATCTTGGCAATAACTTGTTTAAAGGTCAAAAATCATTTTCCTTCATTTGTTACGCCTCTAAAAGCATAATTACTAGGAATCAATTGGGATGTAGGGAGTTTAAAAATATTATCCCTAATAAAATCATCTTTAAAGCTAACTCATTAATTAGAGGCTATCAAATGGTATTGCTTCTACAAAAAAATTCTCTCTGATCCGCGTCCTTATTACCAACATTACTAAGTTTCTTAATGATCTCGAATTTCGGAGATTGTTGGTGACAAAAGAGAGTAAATCCATCGTTAGAGCCATGGCTGGCAGTGTCACCAAGGAGCACCATGCATTACCAATCATATATTGCAACGTACAATCCATGTTGGTTGGCAATGAGTTAGCCGGCGAAGCATCTCTTGGTGTTGTTTGATAGTCGGTCTGCGAGATTTTTATTAACCATCTTAGGACTATGTCAGTTTTGTTATTGGTTAAGTGTTTGCCTTCTATATATTATCATGTTCTAGGATATGAGGTTTGAGTGGCCTATTGGTGTATCATTATACTAATTAAAAGGGATTATTTGAGCCCTCTCAAAGTGTCCACATAGACAATTCTCAATTCTACAAGAGGATGTCACATCAGCTCACATATTGTTTTATTCTTTAGGATTTTAATTTTAAAAAATGTTAATACAAAAAATGGGGAATCAAAATCCTTCGTTTCTCTCCGGAAAAAAACGAATAGTTCCAAAGCGTTCAGTTTCGAATCCTTTATCCCCCCCCCCCCCCACACGATTCTAGGTTTCGACTATTAAGGTGTCTAAAATTTAGCTTCTGATCCTTAAGAACTTACCCTTTCTCCACACATAGTTGATCTTAGGAGAATAGAAGACCTAGCGACGCGGTGGTGTGACAAAAAAGCGGAGTAGCTTCACCGCAGAAGAAGAGGTTCTTGAGGTTTAGTTTTCTTCTCTTTTGTTGTGGCTTTAACTCCTCAAAATGGTACTCATTTGCTCATTTATTTGCGCTACAATCTTCAGAAAGGAGCTGATGAGTCGCTTCGTGCCGACCATGATGCTAAATTCACTACTCTTGACTAGCTCTAACCCTTGAACCATTCTCTCGATTACCTCTATTTCCTATGAGTTTATTCTGCTTTTGAGATGCTTTGGTTTCTCATGCCTATATATAGGATTTGGGTTTTAATTTTATTGCAATTTTTTTATGCTCTGAGGCTAGTTTCTTATCTCAAAGTCTATGTGTCTTATGATTGTTTCAGCGTGCTTCTTACGGTCGGTCCTGTGTCCAAAGAAAAAGATTTTGATGTTGACTAATTACACGGTTCATCAACTCATGTAATTCCAGGCATATTCGTTTAGCGAGTGAAAAAATATAAATCACTTGACGCTTGAGGGATCTTTATGTGTTTCTTATCTATGATGTTGTTGTTGGTTTTTATGAGAGTTTGTCTCATATAAATAGAGAATACAATCAGATTTTGATTGTATCTCTTTTACCAAACAAATAGAACTCATTCTCAACAAGATAGGAGACAACCAACTTGTGGTTCAATCCTCATAAAACATCCTCAATATATCAGAAAATACTAGAGAGTAATCTGATTATATGAGGTGAAATACTCTAGTTTGAGACTAGTCCTTGTTTAGTAACACAACACTATGAGTTTGTCTACTAAAGATGAAAAGGATTTGGAATCATTAAGCTAGAGTTTTAAGAAGAAAAATAAAGATGAAATTGGTGATTATTAGACAAGTAAAAAAAATAAGGCAGCCTCTAAATCTTGATCTACCAAGTTTCTACATTGTGTTTATTTGTTAAACACAAGTAGAGAGAAAAAGAGAGAGATCAAGAAAGTAAAGGAGAGAATTTGTCTAATATTTTTGTATTGCTTCTTATTGTTTTTGAGTTACAACTATGAGCTCCTTAAATAGAAGTCTCAAGAGAATAAAATAAATACAACAATTGCTAGCATCATTTAAATAAAGAGAATGACTCTTTTCAAATGTTCCCAATGGTTCCAAGGTCTTGAAAGGGACATCTCCACATTTTGCTTCTTTAATTCGAAAATATATGACCGTTGCACACAACCTGGCATAGTACAAGTGTGAGCTGGCAGCTCCTTCCCTCAGAGGATACTTGGAAAAACTAGGTTGGACCTACTTCAGCCCAACTTCACATGACTCCAGACAGAATAGATATGTTATTTTTATAACACGTCTACTTTTGTAATAGGTCTATTCTGTCAAATTACTTCTTCTTAGAGGATCTTGAGGTGGTCTTCGACCTTGTCTTGACAACTTTGGCCTTGAATCTCCTCTTCTTCTTCTTCTTCTTCTCTTTCATAGAAGTGATTGACCTTGTCTTGGTGACTCCAACCTCTATCTCTCCATTTCTTCATTCACTCTAATACAACAATTGCTAGCATAATTTAAATAAAGAAAATGACTCTTTTCAAATGTTCCCAATGGCTCCAAGATCTTGGAAGGGACATCTCCACTTGTTGCTTCTTTAATTCGAAAATATATGACCGTTGCACACAGCCTGACATAGTACAAGTGTGAGTTGGCAACTCCTTTCCTCAGAGGATACTTGGGAAAATTAAGTCGGACCTGCTTCAACTTAACTTCACATGACTTCAGACAAAATAGACATGTTATTTTTGTTTTAAGGGCATCCTCTAAATCTTGATCTACCAAGTTTCTACATTGTGTTTATTTGTTAAACATAAGTAAAGAGAAAAAGAGAGAGATCAAGAAAGTAAAGGAGATAATTTGTCTAATATTTTTTATTGCTTCTTATTGTTTTTGAGTTACAACTATGAACTCTTTAAATAGAAGCCTCAAGAGAATAAAATAAATACAACAATTGCTAGCTTAATTTAAATAAAGAGAATGACTCTTTTCAAATGTTCCCAACGAGTTCAAGGTCTTGAAAGGGACATCTCCACTTGTTGCTTCTTTAATTCAAAAATATATGACCGTTGCACCCAACCTAACATTGTATAAGTGTGAGCTGGCAGCTCCTTCCTTCGGAGGATACTTGGAAAAACTAGGTCGGACCTGCTTCAGCCCAAATTCACATGACTTCAGACAGAATAGACATGTTATTTTTGTAGCACGTCTACTTTTGTAACAGGTCTATTCTGTCAAATTACTTCTTCTTAGAGGATCTTGAGGTGGTCTTCGGCCTTGTCTTGACGACTTTGGCCTTGACTCCCCTCTTCTTCTTCTTCTCTTTCATAGAAGTGATTGGCCTTGTCTTGATGACTTCGACCTCTATCTCTTAATTTCTTCATTCACTCTAATAGTTGTTATTTCGGTCGTGAAGTTGTGTCTCTTTGTAATAAATTAAAATACCATGTTTAGGAGCTCAAAGACTCCCTGCAAGGGTGGCGCCATTGTTAACAACACAAAGATTCAGATCTCTACCAAACGGATGATTGTTGCGTTGCATTCATATTTACTTCAACTATGTTTGCAAGTGAAATGTTATAAAACTGATTTCTCCATTTTTAGTGATGATAGCATGGAGATTGACCAGCTAGGAGAGTTTTCTCTATTGCTATTACGGGTAAGCCAGTTTCCCTCATTATTATCTTTTTTGGTTGGCTTTGAGAATTTTATTCACCAACCGCGTTACTATTTTTACTATACATTATATGAAACATGTATCTTTCATATGCTTATTTTAGTATAATATGCAGGACATTATAGTTTCACATTTCCTGTTTTCCTTTTTAGCATACATTCCTGGTGATAAATATAGTTTACTTTCTACCATAAGTTGTTTCATAGTGTGATTTAAATGTCTCTACTCTTTACATAGATTGGTAATGTAACTATGGTGATTGATGCTTAGTAGGAATGCCTAAAGATAGATAAAAATCTCACAAGTTCGCAACATTGGTCAGGTATTTGTACTTTAATGTGCATGAGATGAGCTTGAAATATATATGCATTAATAACCTTTCTTACTGTTAAGAAAAAATTGATTGTCGTGAAATATGTAATGAAGGACATAATGATAAATTGTTTGTCACTTAGTGGTTCACAAGTTTTTCCCTATAAGATTGATTAACTTGAATTTTTGTTCTCTTACTTTTATGGGACTTATTATGCAAACTTTGAAGAACACAAAGATGGGGGATTGGTGTTCCACAAGATTACCCCAACAACACAGTTCATGAGATAATCTGAGAGCCAGAGCAATGTATCAGAATTGGCATATCTCAAAAAATAATTCATTAATTTGAGTTTATTTTGTAGTACTTTTAGATCTTGGTCGCTGATCCCTGCACTTTTGACAGGGAAGGATATGCATTAGACCGAAGAAAATTCAGAAAGCATTGCAGCTCTTTTACAACGTAAGGCATTCTATTTTTTTCTTTTTCTTTTTCGTGCTTTCAAGCCTTCAAGGACTTTTTAAAAGCATTTTAGAATGAGAAAAGGTATTGACTTTCTTCGTTTCTTTAGAATCAAAAATTTCAAAGCGTCACAAGTCAGGATTTAATTAGTTTAGGCGTTAAAT
The DNA here is from genome assembly GCA_900406275.1 of Anastatica hierochuntica. Taxonomy (NCBI): domain Eukaryota; kingdom Viridiplantae; phylum Streptophyta; class Magnoliopsida; order Brassicales; family Brassicaceae; genus Anastatica; species Anastatica hierochuntica. The sequence continues at coordinate 3,677 of OVAN01014075.1, read as the reverse complement.
TACTCTGGCATAAAATTTCTGTGTATGTCAGATACTCTAGTAAGATTTTCATCGCGGTTTTGATACGTGTTCAACTATAACTTTTGGGGAATCTTACGTGGTTTATCTACGTTTTAGAGGAAGTGAATTATATGAAATTTTAAAATGTTTATAAATGTGTAAATGGAACTAATATGTATGTCTTGACTTTATATATCAGCTAATTGTAGTCTAAAGATGAAGATCAACAAAAGGTTTTTGCACATAATGGAGATCAAGTACCCAGTCATAGGGTAGAGAGGTTCATAATGGATTATAGTACCAGGTCCATGATGATGAGATCACCACCAACCTTACCAGGTTCAAGATCCGATTCTTGAACCTCACCAATACAATGTACAAGATCAGACTCTAAAACCCCAGGAGTACGTGGTTCAAGATCAAATAAGTTACCAAGAATACCAGGTGTAGGACCAGACTCATGAAGCAGTTCAAGATCAGTAATAATGGTTTGATTAAAGATTCTTGACAGTCCCTCATGTACAACTGAAAGAACTGTGAGTATATAAGTCATTTTTCCCTTTACCTTACGTTCCATGTTATCTGAGTTGCATCTATTAGACAAATAATAATCCTGAACCAAAACTAAATCCTAATGATAAGAAAACTAATATCCAAAAATAATAGGTTTCTCTATATTTGCTTCTTTCTAATGAAAACTAATGTAGTTTCTTTTCAGTTATGAAGTTTGTTAATGTTTTGTGTTATTATAGGTTGCGTTGGTTTTATCTTGAATAGGAATTAACCCTTTTTTAAAAAAAAATGCTTGATCAATCTGAATTTTAAATAGTCTTCGGGGTTTAGCTCTTTACTCGTTTGACAAGACTCTGGCGGAGAGACGGTGCAAGATTCAAACGGAGAGTTGTTCGACACCTGAGTTATAGTAGTCTCGGTGGCTAAAAGAGTTCCGTAGAATTCGTCGTCAAAGAGTAATCTTCCAAAATTTTATGGACCATACAGTGGTGGCATGTGAAGAGGGAGGATCTTGCCTTTTGTAAGAGTTCGTCTGCATGAGAATTTTTTTTGTCTATCTCGAGAGGACAAAGGTGAGATTTGGAATTCGAGCGTTCGAGGGTTGTTTTCGATTAGAGTTTTGCGTACGAGGTTCGTGAAAGAAATTACTTCCGTGTCTATGTAATCTTCTTTTTCTACATCACTATCAACATCAGTATATATTAGCAACCATTTGTTTGAGTTCTTTCTTTAGTGTGTTATGTTTAAGTGATTAGAGATAAGAGTTGAGTTAAGAGACAAAAATCTTTGTGTTTTGTATATGTACCAGAGTTTAGTGTTAGTTTTTTCCACTCGGTAAAGAGGTACAACTATGGAGGGTGGACCTTATTGTGTTCCTTCTTTTAAAAGTATTTTACGTATATGATAATAAGTTAGGAACTAAAATGAGTTTAAGGTATAATTGTGTAAATTTCAGTTTAAATAAGTACCAATTCCATATAGACTATTGCATATTATGAAAAAGGCATATTAGCCCAAAATTTGAAAATTGAAGTACAAAACCATGACACCTAAAGTTCCTAAGGCACCGTGGGTTGGGAAGCAAACTACTCCGCGGAAGACTTCAAAGACGGCAGTGGCTTCAGATGGGGCTAAGAAGAGGGGAGTTTTTCGTGCACAGCCATATCCTCGAAAGAAGATAGGGCTTTCTATTTTATCTTCCTCTGTTCCCATTTTACCTCGTACTGAGGATTCGCTTACATCTGCTGTAGTTCCTTCTGCTAGGAAATCTTTATCTTTTGATACGAATTGTTAGGGTTTGATGGTTCCCCAGAAACCATCATCGTTTCAATTATTATAATAAATTGGAGCTGTCAGGGTCTCAGAAACTCCCTGACAGTTCGACGCCTTAGGAATTTGAGATTGAAAATCTTCCCGGACATTTTGTTTCTGATGGTGACGAAAAAAGATGATTTTGTTTATCAAGTTTTTCAATGGATGGGATACGATAACAAGTTCACTGTCCCCCTGTGGGCCTCAGCGGTGGACTTGCCTTATTTTGGCGTAATGATATTGATTTGGAGATTATTTCTGCTACTCCGAATCATATTGATACTAGAGTATCGTATCGTCATAACTCATTCCAACCCTCCGATTAATCATCTCCTTTTTGCTGATGATACGATGTTCTTCTGCCAATCGAGTTTAGCATGTGTGCGCGCACTACAGGCGATCATCTAGAGTTATGAGAAGGCCTCGAGCCTTTCCATTAATTTGGAAAAATCATCTATCACCTTTGCCTCTAAGACTCCGCCTTCTCGTCGCCAAGTGGTGAAGAATACTCTCCGTGTTTTCAAGGAAGGGGGCATTGACAAGTATCTTGGTTTACCGAAGCACTTTGGGCAGCGTAAACGAGATATCTTTGCGTATATTGTTGATCGGATTAAATAGAAGGCACAAGGCTGGTCCTCCCGTTTCTTGTCTTTGCTGGGAAGCAAGTGATGCTTGAGTCTGTCCTTTCAGCGATTCCCAACTACGCCATGTCTTGCTTCAAATTGCCATTTTCGCTTTGTAAGCGTATTAAGTCAGCGTTAACTCGATTTTGGTGAGATGATAAACAAGATGTCCAAAAAATTTCTTGGGTCTCTTAGGAACGCCTATCCCGGTCATGTACTGGTGGTGGTTTAGGCTTTAGGGATGTTGAAGCATTTAATGACTCACTTTTGGCAAAACTAGCTTGGCGTCTTCTGAAATTCCCAGATTCTCTTATGTCTCGTATTCTTCTGGGCAAATATTGCCATTCTTCCTCCTTTATGGAGTCTTGTCCGTCGACCTCTATGTCCCATGGTTGGTGCAACATTTTGGCAGGGAAAGAGGTCCTTCGGTTATGTCTCGGCTGGATTGTTGGTGATGGTAGGGATGCCCATACTTGGTCTGATAATTAGTTATATACCTCTTCCCCTCAGCGACCTATAAGGCCACCTACTCCTGGTACCCATGATCTGTGTGTTGTAGATCTGATTTCTACTTCCCCTCGCGCATGGAACTGGTCTGTAGTTTAGGGATTTTACCTCAGTATTTTTAGCATATTTCTCAATTAGTGTTGGGTTCATCTCCCCGACGGGATACTTTGGTCTGGCTTTACAACAAGAATGGTGATACACTTGTAAAAGTGGTTATTCTCTCCTTCGGGCACTGGAAAAACTCATGTCATCAACTTTAATTGGCTGAGGAATGTATAGAAACTGAAAACGCTTCCGAAGATTCAAAGCTTTCTGTGGCAGGCTATGAGTGATGCTCTACCTGATGCAATTCTGCTTGGGAATTTGGGATGATTTTATGCCCCTGATCTTTCTGAACTTAGATCGAATCTTTTGATATGATTTTCAGTTTGTTTTCTGCGATTTTGTGGAAGAAGAAGAGAGGAATTGATGGTTGGATATGATTGTTTAAGATCTAGAGAATTAACTCTTTGTTGATCTTAAACAGAAAATGACCCTTAGAGAATTAACTCTTTGGCGAACAACTTCTTCTGGATATTACACACCAGAAGGTTGTGAATTAAGATATGACACACTCAAATTCACGAAAAATATGGAGAGAAACTTCTTTTTTCTAGATTAAAACTTTGATCCTCTAAAAGTCTGCAACTACAAAGCTTAAATAGAAAATAAAACTAGAGTTTT
>OVAN01014074.1:1009-12329 GCA_900406275.1 Anastatica hierochuntica | reverse complement strand
TTTTTCCGTCGTTAAAGTGTCGTTATGTTGATGTAAAACGGTCACTATATTCGCGACTACTTATACGGTCGCAATAAACAGTCGCAAAAAGACATTTTTCTTATAGTGCCAGAACTTGAAATCTTTTGAGAATACAACAAGAAGCTAGAGGCTTAGAGCTAGAGGCCGAGAAACTGTAGTCAAGACGCTGAAAGGCAAAAGACTTGCAAAAGGAAAATGCTAAAAAACTATTCTCGAGGGATAAAATACAGAGGCTTAAAGCCAAATGCTAGACGATCTTGGCCAAGACATAATGCCAGATGCGAAAATGTTTTCTCAAAATCGTAGCACGTGGCTTATTCAAGCAAATGGGAAAAGGAGGATTAAAGAAACCTAAAGAATTCATAAAAAGGCCACAAAGGGCCAAAGTGCCTGTTTTAATCCCCAAAGGGAACATAAAAGTCAAGGCCTCAAAGGCCAAAAGGATTCTTAACAAAGCCCACAAAGGGAAGAACTTAGCCCTTGCAGGGGCAAATCATCAACACAAAAAGGAGATAAAACCCCTAAAGAGAAAGAGCAACTTGATTCTTTATTCTTGAATAAAGGGCTAGGCATCAGGAGGATTCGGGGAAGGTGACTTCTCTGCATTGACATTCGAGTACATAGGGGTTGCACTGTTCTTGGCATGAGAAATCTCGGGTTCATCCTTGAAAGGGGGGTTGAGAGGGTTTGTTCTTCCGCCTTTGTTATCATCACTATCTTATAATTCTCGAACTCCTCCGCCAGATTCCAGGAATCTGTCTCCCCCTTGAGCTAGTCTCGGGCTATCTCCCAGCGGTCAATGATCTTGACACCATTGATTGCCATGGTTTCTCCTCATTAAAGGTCGCCGCCTTCGCCTTCAGGTCGACAATCTCCTGCTCTAGAATCACCTTTTCCTCTATCATCTTGAGGATCTTCTCCTCCGCCTTCTAGTTTTGAGACTCCAGTCGACGGGTTAGCTCCCTCAGCTCTTTCTCCATGACAACAGACCTATCTTTTTCCTTTTTCAGCTTGAGGAGGTAGTCCTCCACCATAGCCTTCCCAGCAGAAGCCACTTCACTGGCAATCAGGTTTTCGGCATGATGGAGAAAGGCAGCCAGCTAAAGTCAGGCATAAGAGGAAGTAGAGTTAGTAAAAAGCAGAAAGAAGTAAGCATATGCCAGGGGCAAGCCGATTTCCTTTATCATCTCCTTCTGGGCATGAGCAAGAACTCCCACAGTGTTGGAGTTGGAATAGTTGACGGAGACTGAGGGAAAGACGGAGCCTTGTCGGTACTCCAGAGTGCCATCAAGATCATCAGAAGAGGAGGAGGAGGTTGTGGCTTTCTGAACCCCCTTCCTCTTGGTCCCACTAGAAGGAGACTCAAAAATTTCCACGACGTCTGGAGTCTCGCTCCGGACTCCAGCTTAGCCTTTCTGGCTACCTGAGCCTTCTTGAAATCTTCCAACGCCTTGGATCTATATCCTGCCATATTTCCCGGAAAAAAAATAAGGAATTAGCAAAACAAAAGATTCAACGTGACTCAGGAGGCAGCAAGTAGAAAGTAACCTCTGATGCTACTCTGCCTTAATGCTTCTTCACTTAGTAGGAACAAGATGCTCCTTTCCTCAACTAGGATTTCAAAAGCGTCTTCAACTCCTTCCTTGCCTTCTTCTGGTTTCTCCGCCGACACCTCTACAAAAGACATAAGATAACAAAGTTAGCGTCTAATCCAGAAGTCATGAAACATAAAGATCATCCTAAACCTACCAGTGAATTTCCAGAGGGTAGAAAAGCCAAACGTCAACCCCACTTTCATAAAGGCAAATTTATGTGCCCACTACTTGACGAAGAAAGCCCATTTTCTCTCGCTCTTATCAAGTTCCTTAACTATAGGAGCACTTTCCCTTGGGTGAAAGTAATATCTACCTTCACCAGGGAAGAAGGGAGAGAAATAATAGGCATAAAGGAGTTCATTGATACCTAGGTTCAGCTCATGAAACTCATTGAGGACCTGGATGGCAGTAAGGATCCTCCATGAAGGCAGGTTCAGCTAAGAGGGGCAAATGCCGAAATTCGTTGAGACCTTCATCACCAGGGCTGGTATCCTACCCCTGATTTTGGCTTCAAATTAACCCTCGTACATTGCAATTTCGTCTCCAGGACCCTCAGAAGCCCTCTCATTCTTCTTGGCCACTCTTAGTCTTACCTCTTCCTCAAGAGAATACTGCTGTCGCCAAGCCTCGAGATGCTTGGGTTCAATGGAAGAGTGAGGGCCCACCTTCAAAAGAACATAACCTATAGCAGTACAAAGAGGCCTCGGGTTGATATCTTGAGTCTCCAGATCCTCTGAAGACCCTTCGATATCAGTGGAAGGACTCGTCCTGATCAAGTGCCTATTTCAAACTCTCGCACCTACAGACGATGAGGCTTCAGGGGAGAATTCTTCGGTGGAGCTTGACATTATCGAGCTGAGAAAGTCTCGATTTCATATTTAGGGTTTAGGGGAGCAAGAAACCTAGAAGCTAAACGAACCCTAAACCCTAGAAGTACCCTCCGAATCCTAACCTAGAAGAAATAAAAAGAAGTAGATGGGAGATATTCTAACCTTGAATCACAGATAAAAAAAGTTTGAATGAGGATTCCGAAAAGGAAGAAGCTTCCGCAAGAAGAGGAAAGAAAATGAAGAAAAAGGCAAGAATGAAGAAGGAAAAGAATTAAAGTGTTGAAGAGAGAAGGAAGCAAGATCAAGTACATGCTCACAATGATTTGACGGCGCGAATCTCGGAGCAACTCTGCCCAACTATCAATCTCAACCAACGATCAAGATCTCTACTTAGCAAATAACTGTTCCTGAGACTTTCTCCATAAAGTCACAAGTTTGAAATTCAAAAGTCCCGAAGCCAGAAGCAAGACGTCAAGGGGCAGCGGGAACATCTTGCGATAATCGCGTCCAACTTCAGCGGCACTCCGACTATAAGAAAGTAGATACTGAAAGGGTTTGAAGTGACATACTCTTACATCATTGAGTAACCAAGCGATCTAAGGCTTCTTTCCTAAGCAACCAGGAAAACATGTTATTCCCCAACTTCGAATCGAACCTGCGCAATAAGGGGAAAATTGTTGGGAGTAATTTGAGCCTTGGGAATTCTCCCTGGCTTGAACAGAGTACGACAATTAAGCCACAAGGCAGGGGAATGCCAAGGAGCATGAAGCCAGACGTCATAAGGATGCTGGAAGTTGGAGGCCAGCCGTCTTTTGTCCGATACTTATCTTCTTAGTAAAATAAAGAGATAATCATGTATGTTTGTTAATAATTACGATATCTCCTAATTCTAAGGAGATAATGACTAGATTTCATGTATAAATATTAAGCTTAAGAGTTATGAGAAAGGATCCGAAAAACCCTAGGCTAAGAGGCTAATAACACTTGTTCTTTTCACCATATTTGTTACTTGATTCCTTAACACAAAAATCATACAACCTCTTTTGCATATACTCTTTTACGCAAGCTCATTCATCTTCACGTACTCATATTGTCTTCTTGCTTTTGTAGTGCCTATAAAAGAACTCTTCAAAAACATCCTTAACAAGTGGGACGATTAATATATCTTACACACTGTTGGGGTCAAAAATGGTCACGACGAAACCGATTCCTAAAAACGTAACGGAAACATAGTCTCTCTCTTTCGCAAAATGAAAATCGTGAGCAAATCACTGATTTCGAGGCTCTTTTCATCTAGTCAATCTCCTCTCGACCAAATATCGAAGCTCTGCGTCTAGCCAACCTTAAGCGGCCGCTTCACAAAGTCCAGTCACTCGCGGGTAACTAAACGGGACGATAACAAAATCAACATCCGAGACCTCCGAGAGATCTCAATAAACGAGTTTCGGAGCGATAACAAGTCACCGTAAACGACGGATAACCGCGTCGCTTAAGAAATACGAGCAATACAAACAACGACAAGTCTAGCTGCCCGTTGGGCAACTAGACTATCGTAAGGTCTAGTCGTCCAATGGGCGACTAGACTCGTGACAAGTCTAGTCGCCCAACGAGTGACTAGACTCGTGCAAAGTCTAGTCGCCAAACGGGTGTCTACACTCGCGCAAAGTCTAGTCGCCCGACGGGCGACTAGACTCGTGCAAAGTCTAGTCGCCCGGGCAGCTAGACACGGGCAACGTCTAGTCGTCCACGGTTGAGTAGACCACGTCTTCTCGGTCATCTTCTCCCTCGAATCTTGATTCGATTGTTTCTTGTTCCGTCTCGATTGGAGTCTCCGTTGAAGTTTCGCGGCAATAATCGTAAAGGCTTGTACTTTTCGTAAACTTTGTATCAATCGTATAAATAAGTAACGATTAATTCGAACACCGAAATTGTCTTAGCTATACGATCGGTCTTATCATTTCGTAAAACCGTCGCCGTGTAGTCGTATGAAGAATAATTTCTCCGAAACAAATCGTAAAAATCACTTGATTGGTAAACAACCCAGGAAGACCCAAAACGAGATAAATGTCCACTTACGATTTCGGAACGAGAACGAGTCAACTGTATCAACAATTTATCCGAATTCTGCGAAAGATAAAAGGAAAATATGATAAAATCAAAGTCTGAAGATAAATATGGAAAACTCGTAAAGATATGGAATATTCCCGAAAAATTGAATATTTTTGCGGAAGGATATGCTCAAATCTAGGGCGGAAAAGGAAATGAGATCAGCTTACGAAGGCAAATAAAAGAGGGGCTAAGGGGAACGAGAAGAGAGAGACAGAAATTTCTTCACAATTCATACTTAGAGCTTTAGGTTTATTTTCGTTTTTTGCTAGCGAGCTGCGTCTCAATTAGGTTTACCAGTCTTACGCCATTAGAACAAGGATACTCGCCGATAGCTCTCGCGTCCACGACTTACCTCGTGTTGTAACGCTCAACGCAGATTCGGAATAAGATCTTTATTGCTCTATTTTCTTTCGATTCTCTTTTACGTTAATCTCGTCGTCATCTGTTTTCTTTGTACTTTTGATCTATTGTTGTTTGGCTTAGTAGAAATCCGGGTTCTCAAAGAAAGTTAGGGTTTCCTCGCTTTCCTCCGGATACGAATATCGACAGTGTGAATTTCGGTTCCCGCACACACACTCGTCCATAGCTATGCTATACAATTAATATTCTTGCTCAGTTCATGCAAAAACCAAAGCAAGCACATATGAACGCAGCCTTGTGTGTGGTTAGATTTTTGAAGGGATTACCAGGACAAGGAATCTTTCTCAAGTCGGTTCTGCACTTGACTCTTGTTATTTATTTTGATGCCAACTGGGGTTCTTCTCAACTTACTCGTCGGTCTTTAAGTGCATTTGTTGCTATGCTTGGTGGCTCGCCAATAGCATAGAAAACTAAGAAGCAACGAACCATCTCACATTCCTCCGATCAAGTAGAGTACCGATGGATGGCCGTTACTCAACGCAAATTCAGAATAAGATCTCTATTGCTCTATTTTCTGTCGATTCTTTTTTACGTTAATCTCGTCGTCTATTTTCTTCGTAATTTTGATCTATTGTTGTTTGGCTTAGAAGAAATTTGGGACCTCAAGGAAAGTAAGGGTTTCCTGGCTTTCCTCCGAATAAGAATATTGATAGTGCGAATTTCGGTTCCCACAGTTTGGCGCTAGAAGGAGGGGGCATATTCGCTCAGGGTTCAGATCAATCTAACTCGCAGCCGCAAAACGCTAGATGGAACATGACTACAGACGATCAGAATAATCAACCAGCTCGTGACGGTGACAATGCCAATAACGACGCAGGAAATACTACGATGGTGAACAATACTGCGGTCAAGGCTAACGAAACACTGCGGCGTTCGAGGAGATCAAAAAGATGTTCTCGACTCTCGAACAGAAGTCGGCTGAGCAAGACAAACTGACTAGCTCTCTCACTAAAAAGGTTGAAACCTTAACCGCGAGGACTAGAATTATTCTTCCGCGTGGAGCAACCTGACTCCGCAGAAGAAGACTCGACTTCGCCACTCCGCGTGACTTACTCCAGAACACGCAGGAGAATCCATCAGGACAAAGCTCCAATGTAATCACCCCTGTCGCACCTCGGAATAACATGGAAGATCCCCCAATTCCCAGAAAGGAAACGGAGGATAACGAAGTCGAGCGAATTGACCTAGACTTCAGCGATCAATCCGATTCCACGGATGAAGACGCTGACGTACATCCAAGAAGGGTTAAGGGCTGCACAAAACAGAAGGATTCTCAGCTCAGTGAACCCATGACGGAAGAAGAGGAAAATATCTTCTGGGTAGAGCAAGAGAAACAAGCCGAGGAGCAGGCCAGAGCCATTCGTAAGACGCACCAACCATCTAGAAAAAAAGACCTATGATGATTTCGACGAGATTCGCGATCTCCGTGACTACATCGCAAAAACAGTAGCAGAGGTCAAAACGGTAAAGTCGCAGATCCATCACGCGACCAGTGTCGCGCCAGAGATCGATAGGCTTCTTGAAGAGGCTCGAAAAACTCCATTCACTGCTTGCATAACTAACACCAGGGTCTCCAGTGCCGGGAGAGTGAAAATCCCAATGTATGACGGAACTTCCGATCCGAAAGCTCACCTGCAGACTTTCCATATCACAGTGGCGAGATCCAAGCTCAAGGAAGGCGAGAAAGATGTTGGCTTCTGCCACCTATTCATCGAACATCTCCAAGGAGCGGCCATCGAATGGATCTCCCGTCTAAAGCGAAAGTCCATCGGAAGTTTTCGTCAACTCTCCTCGAAATTTCTCAAACAGTACTCCATGTTTATGGACAGAGAAACTTCCGACGTTGACCTATGGAGTCTATCTCAAAGAGAAGATGAATCTCTCCGAGATTTCATGAACACATTCAAGATAGTGATGTCGAGAGTCAGCGGGATTAGTGACAAGGTGGCGGTAGACGCACTCAGAAAGACCCTCTGGTACAAGTAGAAGTTTAGGAAGTAGATAGCTCTCGAAAAACCACACACTATTCAGGATGCGCTTCATAAGACCACAAATTTTAACATCATCAAAGAAGAGATGAAAGTTCTATCGCAAAAACACAAACCTGCGAAGGCATCCTCGAAAGACTTAACCTCTGAACAGAAAGCGAAAAAGAGGATCCCTCGTAACAACAAGTACCTCCACCACGAGTGAGTACCTCCGAGGGGTTCCCAACTACGTTGTGAATTCCCCATCTGAACAAGGTAGGAAACATCTGGACGCGGAACATGTCGTATGACGAAAACACCTTCTGCGAGTTTCAGCAAATAAAGGGTCACTCCACCGCGTACTGCAAATTTGTCGGAGTAAGGTTTACAGCAAAACTTCTCGCGGGGGAGATCTCGGACATAACGAGCGTAAAAGACCTAATACACGATATAGATTGCCTACTCAGGACCGAGAAAGCACCCACTAGAGACGCCGTGTCTCAAGGAACGTAAGCGGATGGGAAATGCGGAAGGAGGCCTGACGAGAAAGGAAACGACTCCAATCGCCGCAGAGTGAATATGATCATCGGAGAGTCGCAATACTTTCACGACACCGTCTCATCGATAAAAGCATATCACCGAAAGGTTGAGTCAAGTGCAAAATGGCCTACGCCACTCGACACCACAAGCGACACCGCAATTAACGCCATCACTTTCGAGGAATACAAAAATGTCGGGATCGACAAACCCCATAACGATCCTCTCGTGATCGAACTCGTCATAAAATATCTCGATGTCGCCAGGGTCCTCATCGACACAGAAAGTACCGTTGATGTCATCTTCCCCGATACCCTCATAAGGATGAACATGGACTTATCCGAGTTAACACCCACACCAAAACCACTCACGGGTTTCTCAGGAACAACTTTGATAACTCTCGAATCGATCAAACTTCCGGTGATGGCCAAGGAGAAAACAAAATTTGTTGATTTTGTGGTTATCGGCCACCCTGCCCTCTATAACATGATCATGAGAACGCCATGGATAAACTTCATGAAGGCAGACCCATCAACCTACCACTTGGGCATTAAATTCCCAACTCCCTAGGGAATCTCCACAATATGGGGATGCCAAAAGCAGTCACGACTTTGCTTCCTTGCCGAGCATAAGCTAAGATAAGTCGCAATGACGCCCATGGCCGAACCCAAACGAATGAAGACAACTTGGCTGCCAGCCGAAGACACTTTGGAAAAAGATGCGACAGAATCGTCGATTCAAGAAATGGCTCAATCCGGAGGAAACAAGCAAGCTTCCGAGCCAAACAGTCTTGACAAAACAACACCCTCAACACTAGAGGGAATCGTCGACCAAGATGTAGCAGTCAAGACGAAAACGACCGACGCAACTCTGCCAAACGAGTAATCACTTACGGAACTGAACTACGAGACGGCTTGATCCTCGAAAGAGGTACGTAGGGAGCTCTTCGCAAGAGGAGTTCAGCTGTCCCCCTCTCTAAAAAGAGGGAGTAGGTGTACGTATACTCGTATACTCCCACACTTTGTACTCGACATTTTCTGATCCGATTTTGACAATAAATTTTTGCTTTTTTATTTTTCGTATAACACGAAACGGAAATCGTACAGAAAACCATTTCTTAACGAATTTCGACTATAACGTGTTTATCAACGCATTCTACCATAAAACGGAAAAACTTTCAAAAAAGCGAGACGTCGCAAATTTTTTTAAAGCACAATTCTGAACTCGATCTAAAACTCGTAAAAACAATTGCAAGACTACATATTTCGCACCCGTCGACCGACCCCGACGGACAAACTAATCACTCGCCTTAACCTGCTCTTCGCGAAGAACGGGTGCTCATACATCCGTCTAGGATAAAAGCGCGCTATAAAAGAAATCCGAAATTTTGGTCAGCACTTTCAGACGAATTAGAAATTGTTTTTGGAGAGATGCCCAGTTCCCAATTGATGCAAGTCATATAGGCCGAGAACTTATCGCAGACTTCAATATCAAGACGAATCCATGTCGAAATCGAAACAGGAAACGTAAGTTGGAGTTAGTTATCGCACACCCTAAACCCAACACATTGGTCTCAAACATCTCAAGACATAGTATCTAACCGATACGAGATCCCAAAATTTTTCTCTTCGTCTATATTCGTGCTTATGAAAATCTGAAAGACTAAAGTTTCTCGAAAATTCGCACCTGAAACAAACAACGAATATAGCGATCCTTCAAGGAATGGATATGAGACGACAACTCATAATCTATCTCCACTTACGCAGCAATACTCGTACTTATTAAATAAAAAAAACATCGTTCATTGGCACCAAAACCACAAGATGAGGGGTTTCGAAGCCACACACGGCCAACCCCGTTAGATATAAAGTCGCTACACTTGGCCAAAATACTACTAAAAACAGGGAACACGTTCCCTCAACGGACGAGCTTTTCTCGTTCATGAATCATAGTCCAAATAGCCAGAGATTGAAAAGTTGCATGCGCTAGACGGTTCCGGATTTTGATCGACCACGTCCTCTTCGCCCCGAGCAGTGTCCCCAACTTCCACCAAAACGGGAGAAATGGGAATCAGGGCCCAGTGACCTCGAACACTCTCCTCGATAGATAGGATCGAAGACACAACTTTNTCTCTTCGATAGACGGGATCGAAGACCCAACATCCTTGCACTTCTTCACGTGGCTTGACATTTTGTCCATCTCGAAGTCGTAGGAGTAGTTTGGAAGCTGGGTGCGATACAAAGCGCCCACCGAACCACGGCATTCGCGGTATTCTCCAAAGGACTGTTGAGTGCACTTGTACTGATCGAAGTCCACCGAAAATTAAACTGATCAAGGCGGCCTCACGCTTTCCACGCCTGTACACACGGCGAACCTGCGACGCTTGACTCCGTGCCAATTCCTTTTCACGAAACGAAGCCGCTTCGACCTCCTTCTTCAGGCAGGCGTTCTCTCTTCAAGTCTCTCGGCCTTGAATCGTGCCGTCTGTGCCTCCAAGTTGGTCGCCCTAGTGGCCTCGTCGATCACATGGAGACCCTTCAACAAAAGGAATCCTTTAAAAAGTTAGGAGTGATGTCACTTAAACGATTGGAATCATATCGCATTCATGAAAACTAACCCCCATGCACAAACGCGAGGCCTCCGCATATTACCCAAACCTAACAAGTCCCGCACCAGCTGTGGGTTGATGCATCGGGGCATCAAAAGAAGAAATAAAGGCATCAAAATCTGACCCCTATTTAAAAAGCGGCATCGAGGGTTGGCTCGGACCACTTTCGTCTCCGCTTAGGAGATCGTGAAATTACGCCCCCTCGGACGGCTCTCTCCTATTCTCGGCAACGCCGCCCCCGTTAGCGGACGCACGCTCGTTTCGGAGAGATCTCTCCCTCTCCAAGTACGGAGGCAACTCGTACGGAGTGAAGCCATTCATGGTCGGTTATAGCTCCTCTTCCGAAATCGCGTCGAACTGAGTCTAATTCTTGTGGTACGTGACCGCGTTGCGAACTCGCTACGGGGAAAAGTAACCCTAGTAGAATGGACCGCCTCGGAGATGGTCCCTAACAATGTAAGTATCTTCAGGATGCGGGGGAAGGGGATCAAAACTGCAAAACAAAAGAATTATCAGATATCGACAGATGAAAAGAAAACTGTCAGAGTATCTAAAACGATACCCACGGGACCCTATTTACGCCTAAAAGAAGAAATGTATTCGCCCTCGAAAGAGGCACTATTTAAAAGAACAAAGAAGTATCGCTTGCTATAAACTGTGGAAATTGGGCGTAAACGATTGGATCACCGACATGTGTTTCCTCGGCTTGAGGCAATATCGAAGCAAGTTATGCGCGACCGTCGAAGATAGAAATGCCACTAGATAGTCGACACTTAAGTCCATTCCTCGCTCGTAACCACAAACCAAGGGTCCAAAGAGGTGTTGGAGACCGGTGGACGAGAGCTGACCGATCGATAAACTATAGTGATCCAAAAACTGGACTATGACCCCCGGAATAGGAAACCACAGTCGGCAAAATAACAAATGCACGTTGTAGCACGTAAAGAAATTGTTGGGGTCCAAAACGGTAACATCGAAATCGACGCCTAAAACTTCCGGAGGCCTCCAAATACAAACTTCGAAGCAAAACGAAACCACCNGCCGATTGACGCCAAACCTACGAACGAGTCTTGGAACCGATTGACGACTAAACTAGAAGCCGATCTAGACGTCGATTGGAACCGAGACCGGATGCCCGTCCTGGCGCCAATTGGCGCCAAGAGAGAGTGTTTGTCTTTGCACCAGTTGGCGCCAGGACCAAGCTATGTCCTTGGCACCAATTGGCGCCAAGAC
>OVAN01014073.1:0-12160 GCA_900406275.1 Anastatica hierochuntica | reverse complement strand
CTGTGTCTGTCGAATCGCTCTTCGTTTACGCTTTCTGCATACTTTAGATCCATTCTCGTTTTCACTCTGTATTCGCTTACGGNTGTTAATTGTGTCTGTTGAATCGCTCTCCGTTTACGCTTTCTGCATACTTTAAATCCGTTCTCGTTTTCACTCTGTATTCGCTTACGTTAATCTACNGCGCACGCTCAGATCACGAAATTCGAATAAGACCCTTAACTTCTTTGTTAACAGACTCTGTCGAATCGCTCTCCGTTTACGCTTTCTGCATACTTTAGATTCGTTCTCGTTTTCACTTTGTATTCATACACGTTAATCTATCTTACGAATCCTGTCACTTGGTCTTTGTTAAATCATATCACTTCGCAATATATTTCGTATTCTGTATTTTGTTATCTAACTTTCTCACGATTTCTGTCTTATTATCTTCGCAGTTTAACTTTCGTATTTCTTATTCAATAACTCGCTATTTCGCTGTCTCGATCTGTTGATATTTGGCTAACAAAGTCCGTGAACCACATAACATTGACAGTGAGAATTTCGGTTCCCACAGGCTTCATTCTTCGTTATAATCTCATCGTAGACGTTTTCTTGCCTTTCATTAACCTTCTTGTGGTTTTGTTAAATCTTTTAAGAGATTTGCTTCAGCATTGCTTCAAGCTTGCTCCTTTGCAGATTTTATGCATTGGCTTGAGGATAAGTAAATGGTCGCTTCACTTTGTACAATCCTTTATTAAAAGGTTGTTCCTTAGACTGATAGGAAGCTCCTTGTTGGGCGTTTTGAGGCGGATAGTACTAATCTTGAGGGTTCTCTACATTATTGTTCCGATAGGACATATTTATGTTACTTCGATCCATGGTTGTATCGCTTGTTTTGGAAATTTCCACCAATTTAGTTCACTTCTTCCTCATTCTCCTCTGTTCCATCTTCTAAATAGTCCATATTTGGAGTCTTGTTGGTGTCTCCAATGGTCTCGACATCATGTACTCCTCGTTAATCTTTTAGTAGTTCAAAAATCATCGTCTTTAGCTCTAAAATTTGTGTGGCTTTTGTTAAATGGTTTGATCCATGAATATTTCTATCATAAATAGGGCCACTATTGGCATCAATAGCAGTTAGGTTCTTGATCAAAAGTTTGGCTTCAGGCACAAATTTAGTCATAAAACTCCCTTTGTAAGTCGTGTCTAGAGAAAGCTTGTACTTATGGTCGATACCATTGTAAAAAGTGTTACATCGATTTCCTTCAGAGAAACCATGGTTTGGGCAGTCCTTTGTATACTCCTTGAACCTTTTCTAATGCTTCATAAAAGGATTTTGTAGGTCCTTGCTGAAAGCCGCAGATTTTTTTCGGATGGAGCTCGATATCTGCTTAGTGTAGAATTGGTTCAGAAATGAACCTCGGTATTCATCCCAAGTAGTGATGGATTGTGGGGGTAGTGATAGCTCAAGTTTTTGCCCAAGAAAACATTGCAAGCGTTTATATGAGTATGTTTTAGTGGTTTGGGATCAAATCCACAAAGCCAAAGGTAGCACGTAAAACTTCAGATCAAACGCGGGGCAAAGCGGAAAAGATGATTTGGTAAAGGTGCAATAATTCGAAATCAAGAAGCAAAGAAAGGAAAAAATGACAATGGGTTGTAAATCAATCAAAGAAAAGCTGGGCACAAGGTATTCTCAGGGAAACATATAATTGTTGATTCAAATTGTTGATTAGGGAACAAATTTTAAATCGTCTTGAACTATAACACAATTATACAATTGATCTACTTCCGTAGTATAAATTCTCAATGTATTTGAAACCTTAAGACTAACTTCCGTTGACTCATGGATTCTAATCATGCATTCTAAATAGGTTTGATAGGTTCACAATTAACTTAAACATCTATTTCCATTGGCTTAAGATAAATTGCTCATTTAGGATTCATTCAGGTATTTAATCGAACACTTTCCAAGCATTAATCTAACAATCCTAGATGAAGATCCAATTGATTAAATCCTTAATCAAACAATTCTATGTCAACAATTCATGTAATCCCTATATGAGAACCCTAAACCCAACAAATGAACTACTTGCTCATGATAATCAAACAAACACAAATCAAATCGAAGAGAGACATGATTGTATTCATCAAAAACAAAAGAAAAGGGTTCCGAAAGCTTCTCTGATTCGAAGTACATAAGATGATTCTTCTCCCAAAGTTTACAAGTCTCTCTCTTGCTCTCAAAGTCATAAAAACAACATAATGAAACTAAAAATACGTTAGGCTTTTGATAAGTAATCCGGTTTTCGAAAAGTCGATTTTGTTTGTAAAATCGGTATGCGAATCGTGACAGGGATCGATCGATCCTGGACAAGGATCGATTGAACCCTGTCATTCAGCCAGGATGTTTCATCTCTTCAGAAATGCTTCCTTCATTTCTTGAGATCCATCCACAATACGATCTTTCCGCACTTTCAAGCTCATTACCTGTAAAAACACTAAAGAACACAAAACCGCTCCAAAGAGAGCCAAATACATACTAAAAACCATATATCTAGACTAAAAACCGCAATAAAAACCTATAAAATGCTAATACATCAAATCCCCCAGACTTGAATCTTTTCTTGTCGTCAAGTGAACCAAATGAAGATTCAGCCTACGGAAAAAGAAGTTTGAAAACAGAATGGACCTTATGCTATCAGTAGACCTTACTCAGCCTACTTTCGCTGACCACTTAGACTTAGGACAATTAGAACATCTTCTCCAAGAATCTCTACAAGACCTCCCAAGCCCATCCGTACTCCAAAATCTGAACCTACAAGCTCAACATTCATGTTAATAATTCTCTACATTCATTCAGGAAAAGCGTGAAACTTTTTAACCAAAGAATTCGTAATCAGGAATTCGGGCTAGGTAATCAAGGCTTTTAGTGGTGAAGCTTAGAGTGTTTCGGGATATCAAATATGCTCCAGGATGCAAAACATTATGCAAAATCGCAGGAGAGAGAGAGTATATTGATATCCATGTCCCCTAACTATCCAAGTAGAAACCACCAAGCATAAGTAAACTGAATATGTGCAATCTTTTGGGTGCATTCAAACAACAAAATAATATGGAAAGGCTAATTTATAAACCAAATAAAAAGAAAAAGAATATAATTTTCTTTTTTTTAATAGACACGAAAATCTGGTAAAAATTAGGAATACAATGACGTTTTTAATTTTAGAACACCCATACAGCACGAAGAAATGCAACATATCCATCTAAACCTCTAAAGCGCCCAACACCGAGAAATGAGACACTCATGACCGTGTCAAAACCACCTAAATTTTTCAATCCTGCCTAAGTAATTAGAAGGATCATGTATACCATATGCTCTCCATTGTTTTCACACATGTGTGCATATAAGATCAAAGAGAAATGCATGGAGATTCAAGGAGATAAGGTGAAGGTGTGGTGCCTGACTAAAAATGAAAGATTAAAACACCAAAACAAAAACAAAAATGACTTACTTAATAAAACATCATAAAGCATAAGTAATCCATAAGCAAACAGGAATTGGTGGCGCTCGACGCCTGATAACATCTTCACGAATAGACCTGCGAGGAGAAAAAGAAAACAATCTCCCTATCCTGGAGAGTCTCCTGGCGAAACACAGCATTGCGAGAACTCATCCTCTGATGACTCTGCAATATCCAAGCTCTGAACTCCACAGCAGAAGCAGCAGATGGCGGTGGCGGGCCGAGGTCATAGACACAATAATCCTTTAGAAAAAGCTTCGCGATCTAAGGATATGTAGGTGCAGCAGGTGGTGGCATATGCGCCTCATAGTCAGCATCATCAGTATCATGGTCCCCAGCAGGACCTGAAGAACCCTTCTTGAAAGAAGGGGGACAAGGGGCAGAGATGCTCTGCAGGAGGTATAAACTCGACTCCTGGTGAATCAGAAAGAGATGTCAGATATGGGCACGACAGCTCAATGTAGAGAGACCTCTACTGACGATCCCGAAAGTGATAGATGAATGTCTCGAACTGTCTATGGAATACTTCCAGGAGGAAGCTAGAATGGCGCAATCCACGAGATGCTTCCCATTGAGGAAAGCCTAAAGAGGTCTCTCATCGCGTAAAGCCTTTACCTATTTGGGAAACCTTAACTCTACCCTCTAGTGACCAGTGAAGCCAAACCTGATAAAGTGCAGAAGACGGGTGATAAGAGCACCCACAACAAAGGACTTCTTCTCAGAAGCCACCACCTTGAAGAAGGCAAACTTGTTAGAAACTACTACGACCATGTTCAGATCCGTAGCCGCCATATAACGGATTTGAGCTCCCAAAACAATGGTATGTCTAACGCCAATAATACGAAGACCCAACTCATCGTTCATAACTGCAGCCTGAATAGACTTGGTGTAGATGTGAGAGCTAAGCACCTTGGTCATGAGGCGAAGAATAAGACTACGGATACGCGACTGCTTCACGCTCCTAGATAAAAATTTCCAGCAGCAATATAGTCCCAAAACTCATTCGACCTCGTCCAAGTTGGTACATAAGTACCTCGGCCCTGCACAAAACCAAAAGCTCGAGCCAAGTCCATGAGAGAGATAGAATGAAACTGACCCTGCACAATGAAGAAGAATGTGCTCTTCCCACTCCTTAGTAACAGGACGGTTGACGGGATGCATAAGATCACTCTGTCTGAACCGCTCATGTAGATTAGAGCTAGACTGCGCTCTTGTCTTCAGAACCTCTCCTATTTTTCGTCTACCCATATCCTGCGAAAACAAACACTTGGAAACCAAATTAGTAACTTAATCAAAACACTATAATCACGAAAACTATTCACTCTAATTCAAAGAGCAATGTTCCTGCGAAAACCAAACTCAAAAACATCAAGAGCATTCATCAAATCCATTCACAAAGCAAGAACATCATCAATTTATCCCATTTTCGTTTTCATATCAAGTCCAAGTGAAACTAAGCAAATTCATCGCAACCAATCATCAAAACATGTAGAAATAATTCATACAGATGCCACAAAAGAATAAAATCATCAATAAACAAGGCAAATCATGAATTACATGCATCCTCGCAAAAATCTGGAGTCCGAAACGCGAAATAAAAAAAAATCACCAAATTCAATCCTCTAAACGCTAAATTCAGGTGCAATCCTACTTCTAAACACCTTAGAACATGTATTTGGCATCATTTAAGCACAAAACATCGATTAAAAATCAAAGAAAAAAAGTTCCCAAATTCACCCTTAAAAGTGACAAAAATTCAAGAGAAGATTGCGAACTCATACCTTCGAATTTGCGAAATATGATTAGATAGAAAGAAAGAAGAAGAAAATCTCTTGAGTTTCGGCTCAAAGATCACTCAGATCCGTGAATTTTTTAGCAAAAACGAGATTTGGGGTGATTTTTTGATTTTGAGGGAAAATGAATTATGAAGAACAAACCTGGTTGTTGCATTAATATGTTGTGTTTTCCTAACAAGGATTGATCAAACCTTGACAAGGATCAATCGATCCTTGTCCTTCTATTTTTGCACGAAAATCTGTCATGGATCGATCGATCCTGGAGACGGATCGATCGATCCTTGTCCTTCTATATGAAGGTCTGTTTCCTGAAAATCTAAAGCCTAAAACACGAATAACATCAAAAGCACCGAAAGCAAAAACACAAAAATTAAAAAGCACTACAAAACTAGCTAAAATAAAAAGAAAACTACCTAGTGGGTTGCCTCCCACTCAGTGCATGTTTAAAGTCTCAAGCCTGACTGTAATACGCTCAGATGACAGGTGGATCCATTCAAAGAATTCACATGCTTTCTTTGGATGGCGCATCTGCAATGTACGACTTAAGTCTTTAGCCATTCACTGTGAATCTTCGTCGACTGTCTTCAAGTACGACATCACCATATGGTCGAACCTCAACAATCAAAAATGGTCCCAACCAACACGATTTAAACTTTCTTGGAAACAATTGCAAACGTGAGTTAAACAAGAGGACCTGATCTCCTGCAATGAAATGGTGTGGAATGATCCGCCTATAATGGAACGCTTTGGCCTGTTCCTTGTAGAGTCTTGTGTTCTAATAAGAACTCAAGCGTATCTTGTCGAGTTCGTTGATTTGAATCATCAGCTTCTCAACTACAGGCTTTATATCAAAGTTCATCAACTTTGTAGCCAAAATTCCTTGATACTCGAGTTCAAGAAGAAAATGGCAAGCCTTCCCATACACAAAATGAAACGGTGTAGTGCCTAGTGGTGTCTTGTAGGCATTTTGATATGACCATAACGCAAGATCTAGCTTCATAGCCCAATCTTTTCCCATTTTCCGTACAGTCTTTTCCAGGACTCTCTTGATTTCCCTATTTGAAATCTCAACTTGTTCAATTGTTTGAGGATGATAAGGCGTGTCTACCTTGTGTCTAACTCCATGCTTCTTTAGCAAATTCTCAAACAACTTGTTGATAAAATGGAATCCTCCATCACTAGTTACCACTCTTGGCATGCCAAAACGAGGGAAATTCACATACTTGAACATCTTCAGGACTACCTTGGCATCATTATAAGGGCTAGCCAGCGCCTCAACCCATTTAGAGACATAGTCAACTGCATCCAAGATCAATACCCTCTACGTCAAAAACCTCAACTTCGAGGATGAAGTTCTGAGGCATCTCATTCTTCTTACTGATGACAAGCATCACAATTAGAGACGTAATCATGGGCGTCCTTGAAGAGTGTTGGCCACAAAAATCCTGTCTGCAATACATTTGATATCGTCTTGAAAGTAGCAAAATGTCCTGAATATTCTGAATCATGGTTGTGATACAAAATACCTTGTACCTTAGACTCCGGAATATACTTGCGAAAAATTCCATCAGCACATCTCTTGTAGAGAAAAGGATCATCCCAGAAATAATGTCTGACAGCTCTAAGGAACTTCTTCTTCGCATAGCCTACGGAATTCGGTGGCTCATCATATGTACTCAGAAAATTCGCAAAGTCTGTAAACCAAGGTATCTCATCGAGAATCTGTCTAATGGAAAAAAAAATCAACATTATCCATGTATTCATCCTCCAGCAAGCCAACCATATTTACATTCTCTTCAGGGTGATTATCATCGAGTGGGGTATCAACTTCCACTCGCAATGAGATAAATGGTCTGCAACACAATTCTCAATACCACATTCATCACAATCAATATTATCCATGTTTTTATCCTCCATCAAGCCAACCATATAGACATTCTCTTCAGGGTGACTATCATCGAGTGGGGTATCAACTTCCACTCGCAATCGAGAAAAATGGTCTGCAACACAATTCTCAATACCACGTTAATCATGAATCTCCAAATCGAATTCTTGCAATAGCAAATCCATCTCAACAGTCTCGGTTTAGCATCTTTCTTAGATATAAGGTACCTCAAAGCCGCATGATCAGTATGAACAATGACTTTCCATCCCACCAGGTATTGTCTGAACTTCTCGAATGCATAAATCACAGCTAAAAGCTCCTTCTCCGTAGTTGCATACTTGATCTGAGTGTCATCAAGTGTTCTGCTGGCAGAATAGATCACATGGAGCTTCTTATCCTTTCTTTGACCCAAAACTGCCCCTACTGCGTAGTCACTAGCGTCACACATTACCTAAAAAGGTAAATCCCAATCTGGTGGCTACACAATTGGAGCGCTCACTAGTGCTTCCTTGATAGTCTGAAAGACAAACAAACAATCAGTACCAAAATAAAATTTGAAATCATCATGAGCAAACATTTTCCCTTCATTTGATTTAGCTGGAATTAGGTCAGAAGTTGGAATTTTGAGTTAGCTTTCATATGAAAGTTGTTTGAAGTCATTTGGAGCTGTGACTAAAGAGTTATAACCATTTAAGCAAAGATAAATCTATCTGTCTTAGAAAAAAGCAATGGAGCAACATTTGAAGCTATGATCGGGTGATTGAGTTGCCACCACCGGCCGAATGCTCATTTTTGACACACTTCGGTTCGCTTAACCGAATTTGATTCCGCAAGAACCGACATAACTGATAATGCCTTAGGAAACCCTATTATTATAAATAAGTTCTTTTTAGCCTTTATAAAGAGAGAGGCACGAAGTTTTACAGAGTGTTTCATGTTGTCAAAAGCTTTGAGAGTTCTTTTCTTTTGTTCTTGAAGATTCGAAGTGTTCTTCAGAGAAATCCGTTTTGTACTTTGTCATAGAGAAGATTTTTTTTAGTCTTGATATATTTAATTATGTTTTTATCATTGATTGCTTTCTGTTTTCGGTGCTCCATGTCTGAGTAGTTCATTAGTTACGTTTTAGTGTTCTCAAAGAGGTCATGTGTTCATGAGATGCTAGTATTTATTTAGGGATTCACTTAGTCTTTGTCTCGGCTGATCTTTATGCATGATTGCTCTACTTGCGCATCTAGTAGTCTGTCCATAGGTAGATTTTCATTCCAAAAGCTTGTTAAATCACCTGAACCAAATCTTTGACAAGTTGAGTTCGAGGAGGCTTCGAAAGTAGACTGCCTTGAC
The DNA here is from genome assembly GCA_900406275.1 of Anastatica hierochuntica. NCBI lineage: Eukaryota > Viridiplantae > Streptophyta > Magnoliopsida > Brassicales > Brassicaceae > Anastatica > Anastatica hierochuntica. The sequence goes on along the minus strand of OVAN01014073.1, from coordinate 3,635 downwards.
TCAGCGAACTTATCAAAACTTGTGTCTATTTAATGCATGCTAGTTATTTAATATTATTCGAAAGTCTAAGTTCTTTGATAATTAGTATAGAATCTCAAACCTCGAAAGTGGAGAGGATTTAAATTTGTGATTTCGAGTTCTATACATTTCTTGATTCTATTTCTTAAACAAATCATTTTCTCTATGATGCATGATTCTTTGAGAATGAACTACGTGTCCAACGCTTTTTTCCATTGATTTGCATCTTTTTAATCATTTTTAGTCATTGTCTTTTGCTTTTTAACTCACCAAACAACTCTTTTATTTTTTTTTGTTTTAGCTTTATTTAATCTTGAAATTCGTAGTGTCAGATCTTAGTCCTCGTGGGATCGATAACCTGAAGTATTGCATCTATGTTGTGCACTTGCAACAATAGCGTCTTTTAAGGTGAAACTTGACACACTATCATCCTTGCTGAAAACCATAGATTTTGCTTCAAATTTAGCTCGATATATGCTTAGTGTAGAATTGGTTAAAAAATGCACCTTTGTATTCGTCCCAAGTAGTGATGGATTTTGGGGAAACGACTTCATCAATCTAAAAGCCTTATCATTCAGTGAGAATGTAAAGATCTTACATTTAATGTTGTTCGGTGGAACTCCATTTGTACGCGTAGTACTGCATATCTCTTCAAATGTGTCGATATGGTCAAGTGGATGTTCTGTGGATAGTCCATGGAATTGATTTTGCTTCACCAAGGCTATGATTTGAGGTTTAATCTCAAAATCATTCCTTTGAGGCTGAGGAGGACGAATTGGATTCTTATCCAAGAAGAATGCATCAGAAGAATCGAAATCTCAAATTGTTTGAGGATGGCGAGGCTGATTATATTGAGCTCATCTTTGATGGGGCTGATTCTGAGGTAAACCTTGGTTAATTAAGGCTTGAAGTAATTTTGGGAGTTGCTGTAATCCATCTTAATTCTTAGGTGGAATTTGTTGTGTGTTATCCACTCGAACATGTGTGTTTCCTCTTGCTGGTTGGTTTTGTTGAACGAGGGCAGCACCGAGAGGTTCTTCTGGGTTTCCTTAGACTCCTGGAAGTCCTAGAACAACAGGTAAGTCGGCGTGAGGTGGAAGAAGGGTAGCAAGGGCGACGACAAGTCCATGGCAAGCCGCTACGTCTTCTTGTTCAATGAAAACAATTTGATTGTCCACAATATGTGGTTGTCTCTGTGGAGGATTCTGGTTCGGATTTTCCATTGCATTTAATCTTTCTCTCTTTTGTCTCCTTAAGGTATGTTAAATGATGTCAATGGGAGGATTGACTGTAGATGGGTCGTCCAAAGAAGGTCTTATTTGCATAAAACCTGAAAAGAAAAAAAAAACGGAAAAGATGTAAAAACTGAAAATAAAGGCGTTCTAGACTAAAATCAATAAAGAAAAGTTTGCAGGTAATGAATCAAGTCCCGTGAAACGGCACCAGAAAGCTTGATAGCATGTCAAGTTTCACCCAAAAAGTCACTACTATTGCAAGTGCACAGCGGAGATGCAATACTTCAGGTTATCAATCCCACGAGGACTAAGATCTTACACTACGAATTTCATAATTAATTTAAGCTAAAACAGAAAATAATAGAGTTGTTTGGTGAGTTTAAAAGTAAAAGACAAAAACTTAAAAAGATTAAAGGATGTAAATCAATGGGAAAAAGCATTAGGATAGTAGGATATTCGCAGAGAATCATGCATCATAGAGAAAACCAATTTGTTTATGGATTAGAATTAAGAAACGTCTTGAACTCGAAAACACTAATTTAGATCCTCTCCACTTTCGAGGTTCAAGATTCTACACTAATTATCATTGAACATGTACTTTTGAATGATATTAAAATAATTAGCATGCATTTAATAGACACAAGTTTCGATAAGTTTACTGAGCCAAGGCGATCTACTTTCAAAGCCTCCTCGAACTCAGCTTATCAAAAGAATTGTTCAGGTGATTTAACAAGCTTTTGGAATGAAAATCTACCTATGGACCAACTACTAGATGCGCAAATAGAGTAATCATGCATAATGATCAACCGAGAGAAAGACTATATGAATCCCTAATCAAACAGTAGCATCTCATGAATACATGATCGCTTTGAGAAGTCTACAAACCCAACCACTACAAAAAAATCTATTGTTGCATCATTTTATTTTAAACTTAGCATCATTTTAAAAATGATGCATGAATTATCGAGTCATTTTAAAAAGCGACTCTAAATCTGGTGAAGCTAAATATATTTTGCATCATTTTAGAAAATGACATAATAGTATATGTTTAGTATCATTTATATTTCGCTAGTATCATTTCTGTTAAACGCTTTTTTTTTTATAACATCAGTTTTTAAATGACGCTAACTTTTAACGTTTGTATCACTTTCAAACTGATTCTAAACTTTTTATTTACATCGGTTTTAAAATGATGTGAAATTTAACATTTGCATCACTTTCAAACTGATTCAAAATTTTTTACATGCATCGGTTTAAAAATGACGTTAAATTTAACATTTATGTCACTTTCAAACTGATTCAAACGGGTAAAGTTAAATGAATTTTTTTTGTTCAATAATGAAATAATAAATATAATTGATATTTTTAATGTAACTTTCATGTACTGAAATCCTTTAGGTAATTGATTTAGATGTTGCAACTTAAAATTTGTTCAACTATACTTTTTTCATTGTTTAGTTATAATAAAAATATACCAAAATAATAGGGCCAACGAAATAATAATAACCCAAATATAAACCAGAAAAGTTTAATTGGATTTGAATCAACATTTCGAATCAAATTCATTGTAATCATGAATCACGTTGAATACATGTAGGTGATGATATGAGGTTCAAAATAAATGTTACACTTTTGTGCAGATAAGTATTATCTCTAAGGTAGTTAATAAAGAAACTTTAACCATAAAAAACAGTGAAGAATGAACACAGTTTGTGAGATGCATCTAAACCTTTTAAGTAGAATTATACTAAACAGTGAGACTACAGAAAAAAGGATTCTCTTATCAAATCATATTAATATAACAGAATGCTGAACTTTCTAAAAGAACTCGTCTTTGTCTTTTCAATGCTTGTCAGAGTCATCTCCTCCATATGATTTTTCCTTTGACTTGTTTAAAATGATTCACAACTATTCATGAGAATAATCACTGAAGAGATAGAGAGTGTGAAAGAAGAAGATAAACAAAAAAAAGAGACAAAATATTGATTTTGCACTTGAACAGAGATATATAATAGATGAAGAAGTCGATAAAGACTTGATGAATTGTCCAGATTTATATTACCATAAATTGTAGTGGAGGCAGTTGAGATTGGATTGTGGGAGAGATCATGGAGAAAAAAAGGAGCATAAAACTCTCTATTTTTTCCCAAACAGTTTTAAAGAAAGTAAATTGGTTAAAAATTAAATAAGTGATTCTCAAACGATTTTATTTTTTGTGAAAATAATTTAATATAGTTTTTTTTTCAGCATCAAAAATTATAAACGATACGAAAAAGAGTTAACGATTAACATCACTTATAAATAACTGATGCAAGTTTTAAACATTTAACATCAATTTGGAATAGCGATGCTAAGTGTATAATTATTTTCTAATTTTCACAT
>OVAN01014072.1:0-12330 GCA_900406275.1 Anastatica hierochuntica | reverse complement strand
CTCTTTCTCAACATTCTTCATTCTCAATCTCATAATCTCACTAATCTAACAATCATGACATGAATGTGTTTCTTCTTTGTTGAATACAACTTGGTTAGAGAGTTTTTCTTATACTTGTTGTTTATAAACACAAGAGAAGATGTGAGACATGCTTGCACTACTAATCTCATTCCCCTCAAAAAGTCGTTGGCAATAGTCAGATAAAATTATCAATGTTTTGTTAATCACGGAATCTCAGTCTAATGGATGAATGATAATGACAGAGCACCTTGTTTTAAGTACTAAATGATGATGATCATGGCATAGTTAATTAAAATCTAAGCTGGCACCTTTAGAAAATGAGATTTGTAATCTTTACAAGGTCAAACAAACAAAAAACAAATGGTTCTAACGAACATTCAAAAACCAATACATAAAAAAAAAAAAATAAATAACTATTTCTTGTCCTTATAAGCAAACCCCAGAATTATTCATTTCGGATTAAAAAAACAAACCATGTAATTATCATGATATAACGTGTACATAGTTTTATAATATAAGCCAATCTGTCATATAGTTTGAAGAATTCAAATAACCAGCGTGTCGCGCCCATTTACAAACATTGACTTGAATCGTCTTCACCAGGCTATCTCCATTGATAACAAAACGTGATCGTCTTAAAGCTTCAAACCAAGACTCTCTTTCTCTGTTACATATCAAATGGATTCATCTGTTTCACATCGTGTCGCGAATCAATACGATGTGTTCCTAAGCTTCCGAGGAATAGATACTCGTAGAGGTATCGTCAGCCATTTGTACAAGGCACTTGAAAAGACTTAAGATTGGTGACTCCATTTCTGATGAAATCGAGCAAGCTATACGCAACTCTAAGTTTGCCATTGTCGTCCTCTCTGCAAAATTTGTTTCTTCCACTTGGTGTCTTAACAAGCTCCAACTCATAATGGAGCTTCATAAGAAAGAGCAACTAGTTGCTATTCCAATCTTTTACGATGTTAATCCTTCCGACGTTAAACACCAGAGACGAACCTTTTCCTTAAGACGGTATAAATCTTGGAGAATCATGAGGTTAGTTTCCAGCGAGAGAAGAAAAATGGCAGCAAAGGTACAGAAATGGAAAGAAGCTCTCGTCCAAGTCGGACAAACATCAGGCAAGCATTCTCGAGCTTGGTGAGTTTTCTCTTTTGTCAGTGACAGTTCCCTTGTAAAACATTATTAAGTATATAATCTATAACATAAGAATCAAAAAAACTAAGTTAATAGGTGATATGTACCTTCAACCTCCATCATGCATGGTTCCTGCATTAACCATGTTGTTTCTTCTTTTCTACCGTAAGTTACTAACATAGTCTACCAAAATATCTCAATTCCAATATAAGTGGAAACAAGTTCTTCGGAAAATACATAGTAAATCCAGTGATCTATTGGTTTTTCTTCCCTAGGATCATTGCCACAAAATGAAAGTAATTATAGATTTGTACACCTTTATTAGTAGTGTTAAAATGACGTATCCTTTGTAAATTTTATATTTGAAGTTAACCTACCCAAAGCAGAATGCTTTACCATTCCATTTTTTTTTCTGTTGATTTTCCATGATAGGGAGGACGAGGTCATGATGGTTGAAGATATTGTTACGCACATCACAAGAGAGCTGTCATCAATGCAACCTTTGCAGATGGGTGATATTGTTGGAATGGACGCCCACATGAAAAAAATTGATCCTCGGTTAGAAATGGACTCGAGAACAGATGAGGTTAGGATTATAGGAATATGGGGTATGGGAGGTATAGGAAAAACCACAATTGCCAAGTGTCTCTATAACAAATACTCACCTCGATTTGCTAATCACTTTTGCTTCATTGAAAATATTAGAACTTCTCCAAAGAATGGCCTTCCAGGTTTACAAAGAGAGCTTCTTTCTAAGATCCTGGGTAAAAAGCAAGCGACCATCTTGGATAAGGAGAAGGGATGCACTATTATCAAGTCAAGACTTAAGAGACTCAAAGTTCTTCTTGTTCTTGACGATGTGGACGACATGGACCAGCTTCGCGCTTTGGCCAAAGAGACTAGCTGGTTTGGACCAGGGAGCCGAATCATTATAACTACAAGAGATTTGGGCGTGCTCTCCTTCTATGGGCCGATATTTGTACACCGTGTTAACTTTTTGGGCAATGATGATGCACTCCAACTCTTTAAACAAGTTGCTTTTGACGAAGGACGAGCTCCATCTGATGTCTACGAACAATTGTCGATCCGTGCTTCTAAGCTTGCTCAAGGGCTTCCTTCAGCCCTAGATGCTTTCGGCATACATCTCCGCCAAATGATCTCTATAAAAGATTGGGAAGAGGAATTGGATATTCTTGAAAAATTTTCTCATCCAAGTATCATGGCTATTTTGAAAACCACATATGAAGATCTAGACGTGCGAGATCAGACTGTGTTCCTTCACCTTGCATGTCTCTTCAATGGAGACACTGTCCAACGCGTAACTGCTCTATTTGATGATGGTGCTATTAGGATTAAAGGTTTAGAAAAGAAGTCTCTGATCGACATATCACCTGATGGATGTGTTACCTTGCATTTCTTAGTAGAACAAGCGGGGAGGGAAATTGTGCGACAAGAATCAAAGTCGAAGCTTTGGAGACAAAGAATCTTGTGGGAAAGTGATCAAATTGTTTCTCTGCTGCAAAACACCAAAGTAAGTGTTATCAAAACTTTAAAAGTTTTTAAAAAGATCCTCAATGTTTTCCCACATGTGCATGTGCGTATAAATTATCTTCATGTTAAGTGACTCTAGTCATTCTCGCCTCAGGGTATGGCAACAACTGAAGGTGTGGCACTACACATGTGTGAAATGCCCCGTATGGTTTCTATTGAGGGTGGTATTTTTAGCGCAATCAACAATCTAAAATTCTTCAAGGCCTTCACACATTTGAATGATGTAGAGTCCAAGTTGCAATTCTTTCCGGGAACTGAGAAACTTCCTGAAACACTTAGGTTCCTACACTGGGATTCTTATCCAATGACAACTCTGCCTTCTCAATACTATTCCGATAATCTCGTTGAACTTAATTTGCGTTACAGTAATCTCGTGCGGCTCTGGGATGGAATCCTGGTAAAGATATTATAGCACACTAGTGTAGAGTTTGATATAACAAATAAATGGTTTTAAGATCTATCAAAAGTATCTTTGGGTTGTGTTTTTTTTTTTAAAATTCAGGGCCTTGATCGGTTGAGGAGACTAGATGTTACTGGGTCTAAATATCTTGCTGAAATTTCAGATCTTTCAAGGGCCATGCTACTCGAGGAATTGGTAATAAAAGGGTGCACAAGACTTGAGCATATTCTAGAGTCCATTGGTCGCTTATCTTGTCTACGTAAACTCGATTTATCCAACTGTGACAACTTAACGAATCTTCAAATCTATTTATCAGAAAAGAATCTACTTCCAATCCATGGACTCATGCAACGCCGACGAATCATGTTGAGGCTTCCCATGGCAGTGAAGGAGCTAACTTCTCTTACAAACCTATCCATAGAGGGGAAGATTCACGTCGAGTTGTTGCACTTAAGGGGAGAAGGAGATCACCTTTCTTTTATGTTGGATCATGAATTAAAGGAAGAATCTCCAATAGTCTCAAGCTTCTATGATTTCAAATCATTAATTATCAAGCGGTTTACGTACATCAAGGATGATGGCCCCTTTGGTTGCATTAGCTTCTCAGGTTTCCCTTGCATGGCAGATTTAAGTCTAATAAACTTGAACATCCAGAAAATCCCAGACGACATTGGTTTATTGCGGTCACTAGAGAAATTTGATCTCAGTGGAAATGATTTAAATAATTTACCCACATCAATAAAAAGCCTTTACAAGTTAAAACACGCCACACTCTCTAATTGCGTCAACCTCGAGGCATTTCCAGATCTGACTGAGTTGCAGACGCTCAATCTTTCGGGCTGTTCCAACCTCAAATCATTGTTGGAACTTCCTCATACAGTTCAAGTTCTAAGCGAATACCAGTTGCTAGAACTTGAGCTTGATAACTGCAAGAATTACCAACCATTGTTAGATCAGCTTCGCCATTTCACCAATCTGATATACTTGGATTTAAGCAGCCATGACTTTGAGGCAATCCCTGAAAGCATCAGAGGCCTTTTATCTTTGGGAACTCTCTGCCTTAATAATTGCAAGAAACTCAAATCAATAGAAGAGCTTCCACCGAGCATGGAGCATCTCTACGCACACGGTTGTGATTCCCTGAAAAATGTTACCCTCTCCCCAACTCATTCGATCAAACACCTTGATCTTAGCCATTGCTACAATTTACAACAAGATTGCCATCATTTAATTACTCAATTTCTAAACGACAGTTATAGCTAAGAGGTAAGCTTCCTACTACCGACGTTATCAATCCTTCTTATCATCAACTACAAATTTACTATGCAATTTTCTTGTAGGTTTCACAACGATTTATTTGCTCTATAATACCCAATTATTTCGACAATCGATCATTGGGAACATCTACGACGATCAACCTACCTCTGATTAGGTTTATACCCACTCTTCTGGGTTTTGTTGCATGTATCATGATTACATGCGAGATATCTTACAATTTCCAATTCCTAGCGTTTAGCTATGATTGGACCTGCGAAGACGATGAAGTAATTCAGATTAACCTCAAACCAAATATCTATCGTGCATCAAATATTGAGGAAGAACAGACTGTTAAATCACATCACCTGGTCATCATCAACGTCCGAAGTAGCATAAACATTAAGGCATTTGACGCGATGCGACTCGAAACTCATCTTCAACTTCCAGAGGAGATTCATCCATTTCTTCCACCCGGTGAGATTAAAGCTTGTGGAATTAGTATGATCGCGGATGATGGCCGATGACTGATTCTGAAGGTAAAAATTAGTTAGTTGTGTGTTTGAAAATTAATTGTATCAAACCATAATCATACGAGTTTCTATTAGTCTTTTTGATGCTTTATCTCTAAGTTTTCCTGCATCAATAAGCAAATCTACCGTATATTTTCTTTGTAGTAAATGTAATCCCTCATCAAAACTTATTACTTCTAACCTAAAAAATATTTAAGTTCTCCAAGATCTGTTACATCAAATTTACTAGTTAGAAGGCTCTTCGTAACCTCAATTCCTTCAATATCATCACCAAATAAAATAATCAACTATACCAACTGTCTCTCTTTTTTGAGTGTAAAGATATAATGATCTAATTTATTATGTTTGTACCCATAAATTTTGAGAGCTTAACTTAGCTTGTTGTACGATGCTTTTGGAGATTGTTTTGAGACCATAAATTTCTTTCTTTAATCTACACAAGATGTTAGTATCGCATAAGAAACTAGATTGTTCTAGTCCAGGAGGTACCTTCATGTACATTTCTTTTATAAGTTCCCCTTGAAGAAAAAAGTTTACACGTCCATTTGATAGAATGGCCAATTTTTATTAACGGCAAGTGAAAGAACTACTCGAACTATGTCTAATACCAGTTGCTAGAATTTGAGCTAGATAACTGCAAGAATTACCAACCATCATTATATCAGCTTCGCCATTTCACAAATCGGATACACTTGGACCTAATGAGCCATGACTTTGAGGAAATCTCTGAAAGCATCAGAGAGCTTTTATCATTGGGAACTCTCTACCTTAATAACTGGGATCATCTCCTCAAATACTTACTTGTGAAAGTAAGAGCTAAAACACTCCTCCAATTATTAGAATTATCTGAATTAAAAAAGAAATTCGAAATAAGGGTAAAATGAATAAAAGAACATGTCAAACTTATATAACTACAAATCCAACCACTTTCAACTGGATACTCCATGCCAAAACCCGAATCCAATAGATATCCTTTTAATTTTTTGATATAACTTCTCAAAAAACAAAAAAAAGATCACATTTTCTTCTTTTCAAAAACACAAAACCGTTGACCATTCCTCCTCCTCCTCACTTGTTCAATTCCAAAGGCAAGAAATAAAGTAAAACTTGGAGAGATTAATATACTTTTGGTAAGTATAATCTCGATTTAGGGTTTTGTTTCTTTGATTTCGAGAATTGTAGTTTTAGATTTGGGGTTTGAACTATCGAAAATCTTATTTAGGTTTTGGGTTTTTTAATTTTGAAGGTTTGTGGTTATGACTCGAACAAAGAACACAAATGTTCCTTATGATCCGAGCGAGAATCCGACAAATTCCGGCGATGTGACAAAGTTGACGGACGAGGAAGAGAATTCTGATTCGAGAGAGGAAGAAAATTTTGATTTCGAAGAGGAAGAAATCTTTAAAACTATGTTCTTCTTCTTGGTGGCGAGGATAAGTGATAAGTCTTTAAAGTTTTGAAAGATTAAGTAAGATTTAGCAAAACTATGTTCTTGTTGTGAAATTGAGATTTTGTAATAAAAAGGTAAAATTTGGTAAGATTTGGTGGAACTTTCTTTATAACAAGAATCGGTGGAAGAACTGGAGGAATAATCGGAACTGTTACAACCATTGAACACATATTTCCCTCGAACCAAATATGCAAAGACGGTGAAACTCTCGGGAAAGCGTAATAGTACTAAGACGGTGAGGACAATAGAAAAGCTTATGTACAAAACGGGGGAGATGACTTGGTTTTATGATCATCTGCAGTTCAAAAACATATCCCATTTGTGTAAGAAGAGGACAAGCCACAAATGGGTGGGAATGTGGACGCTCCTTCTAAGGACAACTTCTCTAGACAAGAAGAAGGAGATTTGGTTTGTTGTAAACGACGTTCCAGTCTGTTATTCTCTTAGAGAACATGCTTTGCTATCGGGATTGACTGACATCCGTTGCCACACGAATATGAAATTTTGACTAAGTGAAACTTTGAAAAACTTTGTCAAACTCTGTTACTTTGCTTATTTTCTGTTTGTCAAACTTGGTGAAACTTTGTGAAACTATGTTACTTTGGTTTATTTTCTGTTTGTCAAATTTGGTGAAACTTTGTAAGACGATGTTTTTTTGGCTTGTTTCTGTTTGTCAGACTTGGTGAAACTTTCGTAAACTATGTTATTTTTGGCTTGTTTTTAGCTTATTTTGGCTTTTTTGATATATTTCAAGTTCAAGAACAACACTAGATAATAATGTCTTAAGAATTACACAATTTTATAACAACACTAGCTTATTTGCAAAACCATATTCCTACAACGACCACGAGAATACAAGCACATAAACCTATGAGTATGAATTATCTAATCTCGTTCTTTGTTCCTTCCTTAGTCTCGGCATTCCACACCGGTTGGGTATACCCGGGATTCACCCTCTTCCTCACCCACCACCACCAGTCGTTGACAAAGCTCCAGAAATATTACTCATACTATCGGAGGAGGAGAGGGAGGAGATCTGCGAGAGAAAGAAATAATTTTGGAAGAGATTGAAGGATTGAAGGAGGAGATCGCGAGAGAGAGATTTGAAAATGGAGAGAGAGAGAAACCTAAAAATTTCTTTTTTTAGGTTTTAGGGGGGGGGGAATTAAAAAGTAAAAACATATTATAATCTAAAAACAATAAAAAAAATTAAAAAGATAAAAAGAAAAACGACGGCGCATCCTTTGGGGAGATGATGTGGCACCGTCATTCCCACTCAAGTTCTTCTTTATGATGACGTGGTGCCGTCATTATAACTCAAGTTTTACCAAAGTTTCAAGTTATACAATTTTGGCAAGTTTTACTTTTTATAATTTACCAATTTTATTGATTTTACCATACTATAATTTACCTAATGTTAGTTTTACCAATTATTATATGTTATTTAGGTACATACGAAATGTACCATGCAAAAATATATATAAAAATGTAAAGTTTTTGTCTTTTCATAATATTTTGAATTATTTGGAAGAAATATATTATAAAACCGTATGTTGTTTTATGTCAAATGTATAATATGACGATAACTAAATTCAATTTTTTTTTGTTTTTTAAAGCCTATCATCATTAATCTAGTTGTTGTACATTTTTATTATGACAATATATTTCATTTTTTATTTTGTAACCTGACTAATCATGGTTGTGTTTTTTAACCATTCTAAATGCGAACATGTTTTTCCTAGCAAATCATACACCACACAGGTTTGAAAAAATGCAAAGTCTTAACATGTTTGAAAGAAATGCAAAGTCTTAACATGTTTGAAAGAAATGCAAAGTCTTAACATGTTTGAAACAAATGCAAAGTATAACCAATGCAATACATATGTTTTACCAATTCTGACCAAATCAGACAAAAACAGAAACAAAAAAGCAAAGGTTTAGCTGTCTTCTTGAGGTCCACACTCTAAATAGCTTGTCAAATTCCTGTTTGTCACCAACTTGTTCCTCCTACAACGTTCATCCTTCCTATGTTGGTTAAACCATTCCAAAATTTTTTCAAGCATTGCATCAATCAAAGGTAGTAAAGAGTACTTGCTTTTTTCACAAATATTCTATTCAAGCTCTCTGCACGATATATCATACGATACTTCACTATTTTTTGGATGCCATTCATAGCCATCTTCTGACTTCATATAATGTCCTTCATAATCAAATATATTTTTATGGAAGGACTATCCATTGTCTCATGCAAAATTAATAAAAATCAACATCAGTGCTCTCAGCTTTGCATAGGTTATGCCAAGTATTACCAGGTTTGAAAATTTTGTTTTCAGAGTTTTACCAGGTTTGACATATTTGGTTACATGTCAATAGATATTTCTTACCAAGTTTTGCCAGGTTTACAAGTTCTCAACTATCCAAGTTTCACTAGTTTCACCAAGTTTCACTAAACACAAACATTTATTTACATATGATTCATATGATTTAACCGCATTAACCCGACATTACTTTCCAATTCAACTTGCTATTTGAACTAAGCTCTTAACCCAGTTTATCTGCTCCATTCAATCCAATTTTAAACCTCAAATTGCATAAATCCATTTTTTTTTCTTTTTCACTCAAATAGAGCTCAAATTCACTCAATTACTTTCTATCTACCTAATAGAACATGAACTAACCTTGATTTACAAGTTTATACTTCAATGGCGGAGGAATGGATGCAAGATTTTGGGAATTAAAGTTTGAAGCTTTTGCTTCAATGGTGGTTGGTTGCTGATCGAAACCCACGAGGAAGAGAGAGAGAGAGAGAGAGAGAGAGAGAGAGAGAGAGAGAGGGAGAGAGAGAGAGAGAGAGAGATTTTGTTCATATTATTTATTATTTGTATTTAAAAATGAAGGGCAAAATAGGATTTACACAAACTTAGTAAGAGTAAGAAGTAGGATAGATTAAGTAAGAGTAAGAGAGATCATTTTTTAATATTAAGAGTATTCTAGATTATGACCCTAATAACTGCAAGAAACTCAAATCAGTTGAAAAGCTTCCACCAAGCATGGAGTATCTCTAAGCACACGATTGTGATTCCCTGGAAAATGTTACCCTCTCCCCAAATCATTCGAACAAACACGTTGATCTTAGCCATTGCTACAGTCTACAACAAGATTACCAACATTTAATTACTCAATTTCTAAACGATGGTTATAACCAAGAGGTAAGCTTCCTGTAAGAATTATAGAATATTAAGAGGGATTTAGTATGTTAGAATGAAGAACATGTTGAATTGTAGAGAGAAAGAGAGAGATTTAAAATTATAGAGAGAGATACAAGGATGTATAATATTTACTTGATAGTTTCTTTATTATAATAGATGGTCATTTTATAGAAGACCATGAGTTTAAAACTAAGCTAGGACAAAATACAAGAAGACAAGAATTAGTACAAGTAACTAAATGTGTAACAAGGACATTTTGTGTCCTCATTCCAATGGCCATATAGGGTTGATAGGGACAACACCTACTTTCTTCCTTCCTTGACCAAGCCATGTGACCTTTCCTCTTTTTATGTTGTCCTTGTTCCAATGGTTCTTTATTAATTCTCCTTATAGATTTTGTTTATTCTTATTGAATTAAATCCATAGAAGCATGATTAAGAGATAAATTCATACTAATTGGATTTAATTCTCAATACTCCCCCTCAAGCTTAATTATAGGACCATACTATAGTTAAGATTGGAACCATGAATCATTGCCTCATTAAAACCTAAGTGGGAAAACCCATTGGGACAAAACCACACTTAGAAAAAAGAGTACAAGTCATCATGGTTAGAGGCCTTCATATACGAATGCTAGTGAGTCCAAGTCTTGGGAAGATGGACTCACATATCCTCTTGCTTGTAGCTTTGGTGAAGATATCCGCCAATTGATCTTCGCTTCTTGTATAACACGACAATATGACTCCTTGCTCAACCATTTTCCAAACCTTATGACAATCCACCTCTATGTGCTTTGTCCTCTCGTGAAACACCGAATTAAACGTTATATGTATGGCGGCTTGGTTATCACAATGCATTATGATCGGTCCTGATGATTCTATACCCAAATCTGTGAGTAAGTTCTTGATCCAAATCAGCTTGTTTGTGAGCTTTCTCATAGCTCTATACTCGGCCTCAGCACTAGAGCATGATACCACCTTTTGTTTCTTACTCTTCCAAGTAACCAAGTTTCCTCCTATGAAGGTGTAATAGCCGGTAGTAGATCTTCTATCATTTCTATCTCCGGCCCAATCCGCATCACAATATCCTACAATCTCGGTATCCTTGTTGCAACCCATCCATATTCCTTGTTCTGAAGATCCACTTAAGTAACTAAGGATCCTTTCCACCATTTTCCAATGATACATCTTCGGATTTTGCATATGTTGGCTCACTTGATTCACGGCGAAGCATATATCCGATCTCGTATTGGTGAGGTAGATAAGCTTTCCCACCATTCTTCAATAGAGTTTTGCATCTTCAAATGCCTCATCCTCAAACTCCCCCTCACGTAGAATCTTGTATCCATCTTCAAGAGGAGTTTTAGCTATCCTTCCTTCAAGCTTACCTATCTCACACAACATATCAAGGGTGTACTTCTTTTGAGATAGAAATAACTCATCTTTTGATCGACATATTTCTATTCATAGGAAATACTTTAATTCACCCAAATCTTTAATATCAAACACGAATTTAAGATATACTTTTGTGGCTTGTACACCTTCTTTATCACTTCCCGTGATGATAATGTCATCCACATAGACGAGTACTACCACTATTCCATTCGGGTTGGGTAGTGTAAAGAGAGTATGATCTNTAAAGAGAGTATGATCAGCCTCAGATCTTCTAAAACCTCTTCCATTAAGCGTAGTACTTAGCTTATGATACCACGCCCTTGGAGATTGTTTGAGTCCATATATGGCTTTCTTTAGTCTTAACACATTTCCGGGTTTGACAATGTCTTCTAAAACCGGAGGTGGATGCATATAAACTTCATCTTCTAGCTCGCCTTGAGGAATGCATTCTTAACATCCATTTGCCAAAGATCCCATTCCAAGTTCACGACAATAGAGAGAACAACCCGGATTGTGTGAAGCTTTGCCACAGGTGCAAAAGTATCAATGTAATCTTCTCCATATACTTGTGTGAAACCTCTCGCCACTAGCCTTGCTTTGTGTCTTTCAATTGTTCCATCACTCTTATACTTGATTGTGAAGACCCATTTTCTTGAAACGACTTTCTTCCCTCTTGGTAATTCGGATTCAAACCATGTTCCATTTGCATCCATAACTTTATGTTCATCTCCAACCGCATCTCTCCAAACCTTGTACTCCTTGGTTTCTTCATATGTCCTTGGTATGAATTTTTCATCCAAGTTAGCCATGAAGACTTGATACTCTTTAGGGTATACGACCAAAGAACATGTAGCTTGAATAGGATGAACTACGACTTCATTGTTGTAATATACCCTCCTTGTTCTTATCCTTGTACTTCTCCTTAATGGTTGTATTTCCTCAATATCTTGAGCCATGGGTTCGGATTCTCCTTGTGTTGCTTCTCCTTGTTCTTGAACCTCTCCTTGTTCGGATTCTCCTTGTGTTGCTTCTCCTTGTTCTTGAACCTCTCCTTGTTCATGTCCCACAACTTCTTCACCTTCTTGATTTTCCCGTTGATCATGACTTGATGATGCATTGGAATCATCATGATTTCCCCTCTCATGATCAAGGGGAAGATCCTCTTTGGTTTGATCTCCATTTCTCTCGGCTCCTTCTCCATGAGTCTTGGCTCTTTTTGGAACTTCAAGACTTGTGATGCCTAGACTTTGGAGTATTCTTCTTAGATTATCCGCTCTATCCGAGGGTGAGCTTGAGATATCTTTCAAATTCTCCCAATCTTTTTCTTCAAAGTATCTCTTTGTTTCCATGAAATGCACATCTCTAGAAACCATCA
>OVAN01014071.1:0-12330 GCA_900406275.1 Anastatica hierochuntica | reverse complement strand
CAACCCCTGGGGAAGCTTAAAACATGACATGACATAATTAGGGAGCGCCAGAGCAACAGATTTAATCAGGATTTCCTTCCCTCCTTTAGATAGAAACTTAGAAGACCATCCATTAACTCTTGCACCTAACCTTTCTTTAACAAAATTAAAAATCTGACTCTTTGGTCCACCTAAACTTTCTGGGATTCCCAAATAATTCCCCATACCCCCTTCCGTCACAATACCCAATTTGGCTTTTAACAGAGACTTAGACTGATCGTTAACATTCCGCCCAAACATAACGGATGATTTATCAAAATTTATTACTTGGCCGGATGCTACCCCATAGTCCTGAAGAACATCCAAAATGACTTGGCATTGCGAATCCTCCGCCTTGCAGAAAAATAGGTTGTCATCAGCAAATAATAAGTGAGAAATCGCAGGACTCTGTTGTGCAATTTTCACTCCAGTTAAAGCGTTATCCATTTCCTTGCGTTTAATATTCGCAATCATAACCTCTGTGCACAATATGAAAAGGTACGGAGATAAAGGATCTCCCTACCGTAGGCCCCTTTGGGGTGTGATGTTCCCCGTTGGCCGGCCATTAAAAAGAACTTTATAAGACACCGATCGAACACACCACATTAACCAGGATATCCACACAGGATCAAAACCTAACTTCTGCATTTCCGCCTCCAAAAAAGGCCACTCTACCTGATCATAGGCCTTACTCATATCAGTCTTTATGGCCATGAACTCATACCGACACTTTTGATTTGTACGTAGACCATGGAACATCTCCTGAGCAATCAAAATATTATCCGTAATTAGCCGTCCAGACACAAAAGCCGATTGTGTCTCAGAGATGACAGACGGTAAGAACTTCTTTAATCTAAGGCACAATATTTTTGAGATGATTTTGTAACCCACATTACATAAACTTATGGGTCGAAGATCCGTCATCCGCTTAGGTTGTTCCGTCTTTGGAATGAGACAAATATTGGTCTCATTTAGCCGAGGATCAAAACATTTATACCTGAAAAAATCCTTAACCAATTTAACGAGGTCCGCCCTCAAAATCCCCCAATACCGTTGAAAAAACAAAGCTGTCATCCCGTCAGGCCCTGGTGCCTTTTTCGGATGCATAACAAAAAGAGCAGTCCTCACCTCTGATTCCGTTACATCCCTAACCAATATCTGGTTCATACGATCTGTTATGACTGGTTGCACGTTTTCGAGAACCTGAGTAAACTCCCCCGTGCTCGAAGGTTCAAATAACTCATTAAAGTATTCTACCGCGATATTCTCCAAACACTCTGGAGTCTCCTCCCAGTCCCTTTAAGAATTAAACAATCCCGAAATTCGATTTCGCGCCCGACGTTGCTTTGTAGAAGCGTAAAAGAATTTCGTATTCTTATCTCCCTCTTTCAGCCATAGGTTTCTACTTTTTTGCTTCCAGTAAATTTCCTCATCTTTATAAGCATCCATCAATTTCTTTTTGATATCCACGATGACCTCTTGGGAAACCGTATCATCCTCTTGAGCTTCCTCCAACTTAACCTTGAGAGCATCTAAATTTTCCTTACCTGATGGAACATTATTTTTCCGCCACCAGGAAATAGAATTCCGACAATTCTGAATTTTTCCAATAAAAGATGGTTCCCGGAAATTCCTGGTTCGCCTCCAGCCAGCTTCCACAACCTCTGAGAAACCATCCTTTCCTATCCACCGTTTATCAAAATGGAAGCTTTTGAAAAACTTCTCAGTTTTGTAATTAAATTTTAACAAGATCGGACGATGGTCCGACCCAATCCTGGCCAAATATTCGACCTTCGAAAGCCCAAAAACAGTGTGCCAATCCTCATTTCCTACCGCTCTATCTAATTTGCAACGTACTTTTTGTTTGTTCCGCGTGCCTTTCCATGAAAAATGATCTCCCGCGCACGGGAATTCCGTCATTCCACAATGGCTTAACATATTGTTAAAAGGAACAAAAGAGACCGCATGCCGCATGTTACCCCCTTTTTCTCATGATTACCCGTTAATTCGTTTAAATCTCCGATCATCAACCAAGGATTACTTCTTGTATCGCCAATCTCCATCAATTTATCCCAAACAAAAATCCGGTTTGCCGCTACCGGTTCTCCATATATGAAAGAAATTGAAACCTTATAACCATAAATAGAAGCATTGACATCGATTATACGATTACTAGAAAATAAAATATCTAATTTTATTTCATTATTATAAAGAATAGTCAAACCACCACTTAAACCTAAAGGTTCAACCATGTACAATTTATTAAAACCAAATTGCAATTGAAATTTTTTCAAATGTAAAAAAGATTGTTTAGTCTCTGATAAAAATACAATATCAGACTTGAATTTATTCCATAAATCTCGTAAAGTATCCCCGGTCAAGTCGCTTCCCAAGCCTTGACAATTCTAACTTAAANCCAACTTAAGATCTTCACGCATTAGCCGGTGGATTCAGGGGAGCCACCATTCCTTTCTTCGTTATCTTGGAAGGCACCAAACCCCTCGTACCTCCCTTGGACTCAATCACCCCTTTTATTAATCCTGCACCACGAGACACTCCCGATTTAGGATTCACAGTCCCTTGAATATTTTTTCCTTTTTTTCCAAAATTCTGCCTAGAAGGAACCAACACCAATCTGTTCAATTTGCGAGAACTCATGCCTTTAAATTTACCCGGGCTTTTAATACCTCTAACCAATCCTTTAATCTTATTATCCAAAACAATACCCTTAATCCCCACAGTTAAATCCACTAAGTCCGATACATTATCATTATGAGCTAAACCAATACCTGTATCAGATACATTATCATTATGAGCTAAACCAATACCTGTATCAAAACCTTGAGGAGTCGCTGCTTCCCCTGCCTCATCTTTAGCCTCACCAATCAGCTTAACGACAATTAAACCCTCATCTTCCAGGGTCTATAGCTCCTCTTCCCCTGTCATTACGCCAGTTTGAGCCTTTACAACTGGCTGTGAAGGAGGTTCAGTACCACTGTTTACCCCCTGAGAATCCTCAAGAACCATCTCACCCTCCTCCATTAGTAAATCATCCTCATCCATAAGGCCAACCTCCATATCTACCCCCACCTTCATTCCGCCAGTGGCTTCCGCCTCGGTTACAACCTTTCCAACAGCCTGAGGCAAAGGTTCCTGAGCCAAATTTTCGGTCACAGGCATTGTCTCGTCGTGATGTCCATTTTTGTTGGCATACAAAGGCAATGGCCACGCAGTGTAACGCCGTTTCGGTACGTATAAATGATGTTCCTGGGACCTCAGATCCTTTGAAAGCATCCGATTATGACCACCCTTATTACTCCTACCTCTGTAGACCCGATTCCCACCACCATACCCTTCTCGTTTTTTCACTTGATCTGCATAAGACTCACGGTTCAAAGAGGATGAACCAGGAGCAGAATGAAGACGACCCTCTCGGTACTATATCTTTCGATCTAAGCTCTCCACGAGCTCTATATCTAGAGTCCTTTTGACAGGCAACCTTACCCGACCAGCCACATCTTCACGAGATACTGCTGGCTGCAGCTGCTCTGCCTCCTGACTTTGTTGCAGCTGCTCGCCACTCACAAGTAACTCCGGGCACACCGAGATGTCATGCGTGAGCAACAAGCAGTGAGAGCAATAACCATTCAGCCTTTCATACTTCAAACCAACATGGATTTCTTCTCCATGCTCAAATGGTACTACCGTATTGAAAACCAGCGGCTTAAAGCCGTCAATCGTAACGAGCACATTGCCCGTATCCGCATCCACTTCTTTTACCTCTCCAATAGCCTTACCGACCACTCGAACTGTCTCTTCCTCCCACAAATGCAGTGGTACATCCTGAAGCTTGACCCAAAAGGTAATAGCCGATGGGTAGGTCGATAAAACCACAGGCTCCCATCGTACTAGTGATATCATCCATCCATCGAAGTGATACGGTCCATAAGCAAGAACATCAAGCAGATCACGCTCAGTTTGAAAGTTGAACTGAAATCTACCATTTCCCAACTCCCCACCTTCTACTTTCCCCTCTAAACGCCAGATCTTCGGTAGGTTCGTAAGCAAGTTCTCCATCCTCTGAATCGAAGGATTCATTAAGCGACCAATCAAAGTTAAAGAGAACTCCTTGACCCGTCTGGCTATACTAACCTTAGAGAGCCTCACAGGCTCCGTTCTTACTACACCTTTACCCATGTTTACCCTTAACTGAGCCATTTCAAAGCTTGCCCTAAACCAGAGACCAAACCCTTGCGTGAATAACTTTGGTAAACACAGAAGGAAAAACGAAGCTTGGAGAGGATGAGGAAGAAGAGGTCTATAGCGCCACACATAAGTACTGAACGCCAACTTTCCTTTGAATGACCAAAAGAATCCCTATCGAATCAAGATCTGATCCACTAAAATGAATATGAAACCGATGAGTTGATACTGCCATATCCCATGTCAATCTCTGCCGATACCAGTAACTATACCCAATCCTCCTTATTACCTTAATCGAGATCGACAAATCCATCCACCAAATCTCCCACGAGATACTTGCTCCAAAAGAACTCACCACGAATCGCGAGAATGGAGAAACCAGCCGAAGCCTTCCCCTTTCTGCTCTGGCCAGCGTATCCTTCCCATTAAGAACCAGATCGAGCGTCTCTGACTTCACCCATAGAGTTTTCGTCAGATCCCACCAAAGATACCTCCCGATTTGATTTTCCAGAATCCCATCGTTCCCCTGACTGGCGCAAATCAATACTCCTGTAACGAACCATACCCAAGCCCGGCTTCTGTCTCCGCCGGAGGCCACCACCATAACGGCGGCAGAACCCTAATCGCAGCGGGGAGAGAACCCTAATCGCATTTTTCAAAATTTAACCCAATTTTCAACGTGGTGGATTTCCTTTTTTCTAAAATATTGTTTAAAATATAACTTATTTTATTTTATTTTAACAACTGAACTTTTTAAAAATCCAAACTATTTTTGCTAAGGCTCATAACTGATTCAACCTTTCATTTGTAGACTTGATAATATAATCAACTCCACAAAATATATATGTCACCAAAATCGATTTTCAACAAAGTTCTTTGGCTGCCTAGTGGAAAAAGAATTTGAAAAAAATGTAAATTTATTGACCCCAAATTTAATTTTCTTTAGGATCATTTTTATTTTCATTTGGTCATTCGAAAATTGTGTTATATTTTACACCTATTAAAATTTTTTTGAGAGTGACTAGTCAACTATTACACTCGTCTTCATTCGTGAGAGGATTAAGCCTTCCGATTATAAAAGTAAAACAAAGTTCTTTCACTTTAGCTATGTTTTTTTTGGGTGCACCGGTACAATGAAACCCACGAGTACGGGCAACGACAACAATAGCCACGCCAAAGCTAAAGCATAGTTTAGAGCTACATTGCACCGTTCCTATTGGCTATGTCCCTTCTGTTTTTGTGTAGCCATTTGCCAAATCCTCTGACCTAAAAGCGTTAATGTTTCAAGAAGATGTGTTAACCAGCACATCGCTTATCATTTTTCTTATCCTTCGAGTTACGTTAAAAAAAAAGAAAAAAAAAACCAAACTTATTCATTCATTAGAGTTGACTTTTGCTTAATTATGTTAGTTTCCTCAATGTGATGAATGGAGCCATCAAATTTATAGTTATGATAAAGACCTTATCGAAGAGATAGGGGATCTCTATAAAAGAGATCAATTTTTTCTCTCAAAATTTTGCTTTTTAATTGCTAGTTTTAAACACATTCCCCCATCTATTTGTTAATTTACTTAATTCTATAATATATTAGTGTCTAGTTGACAAAAAAAGAGAAAAAATTAGTGTTTACTTGCTTATCTAAGATGGGATTGATTTTTATTTTAGTTAAGTAATGTAGTATGTAATGTTACAATGCGAGAAAACAACAAGCAGTATTTAAGAGAAGAAAAAATCAAAGATACAAAATAACTAAAGTGGATGAATCGTTGAATTGAATCAAAATGTTTTTTTATTAGTCAACTTGAAGAGAATGTTTTGAAGTAACACGTTTACCTTTTAAACCAAACATTTACAAGTCCAATCATTCATATAAATCAANTTTTTTAAAAAAAAAAAAATTAAAAAGGGTGTTTTTTTTTTTTTTTTTTTTTTTTTTTTTTTTTTTGAACTCACAAAGGCTGTATGTAAGATCACATGTTTGTTCATGTATCTATACTTGTCATAAATGGCTGTATTTAACTTAAAAACTAATAAAACGAATTTAGTTGTATAATTTAATGTGACAGATGAGACTAATAATGATATCTATTCATGAATAAATGTTTAAATTTATTTTAAATCATTAGTTGTCTCAAACTCCATAATGATACTCTTACATGAGTGTTTGGACAATAATTATAGCCTTTTTATTTGTTTTTCAATATTTCTATATTAATTCGATGTTAAAGTTTCCACTCCAAGCAGTAATAAACTGACGCGTGTGTATCCTTAATGTACAAAAGAAGTTAAATTTAAATTCACAGGAAAGAAAAACCACATAGACGAATGTATACTTTTTTTTTAATTAACAACGTGCTTCAATTTTCGTTAAAAAAGCTTTTCGAATTGTAAACTTTCTATTTACATAAAAGATAATTTTCATTACAGAAAATCTCCCTTTTCAATGTTTTTAAACTTTGAATTATATTAAGAACTTATTAATTTCGATATAAAACATAAGAAATAGAAAAATTTGGATATAGAAGATTTAATATATATATATATATATATTGCCTTTTTTGTTCACACAGAATTATTTATTTCTTCGTTCAATTTCGACAGTATTCTTTTTTTTGTGTGTTTGTTTGAAGAAGAAGGGAGGAGGAAGAGAGTGACTTTTTGCCCTTTGTTTTTTTTTGGCTTTGAGAAATTACCCCAAACCCATCACAAACCCTAGATTTTGTTTCTCGTTTTGTGATTTCTTCCTTCGAATTCTCTTGATCTGTGTTTTGTTTGTTTGTATGTTTGTTTCATTCATTGTGAAGAAGGCAGATTCCTTAGATTCGATTCAATTCGAGCTGAAAATTTTTGTAGATCAGATTGAAAAAAATTCGAAAAAGAACCCAGAATCGAATTCGGTAACTTGAACGATATTTGTGAAGCAAATCGAACTCTTGATCTGAAATTTGTGGAGAGTGAAATTTGAGTTAGGGTGATGATTTGATGGAAGTGATATAAAGAGGAGGATGCGATGACTGGATTGGGTGTTCGATCCAGTAGCTACGGTTCCTTGGAGAAGACGGGACTCAACGGCATCGTTGTGCCTATCCAGACGACGACTCGAACCAAACCTTCTAAGATGCAGAAAGAAAGAGAAGGTATTGTACATTGGATCTTCAAATTCGCTGGCCGTAAGAAAGTGGGCATGTTGCTTCTCTTCTTAATCTCCGCCGTTGTCTTCGTTCGCGTCCTTTACGCCGGCAAAGGTAATACCTTTTTCTCCCATTGATTTTCTCAAGCTCATGTTTATGGCATAGCTCATGGGTTTAGCTTCGAATTTCGAATCGTTTTGGTTCGGATGAACAATCTTTGGGAAGAGGAGTATGGTTTGTGTGTTTTCTTTTGTACCAATGTGTTTGTTTCGGCGTAGTGTTGAGGAGCATTGTGTGATGTGACTCAAAGTTGTGTGTAGGATTCTGTAATGTGTTTAGTTTATGGTTGAGAAGGTGAAAGAGAATATTATTTCGAGATAGAAACTACTTAAAAGAATCTACTTGGAGCTTGGATTTTGATTCAAAGTTACGAACAATTGAATTTGAAACCATTTGTGAATGTTGTTTTACTTTTTTAATTAGGTGAAGATGGGCAGGAGGTTCAAGTTCCTTCGAGTCTTCATTTCAATGGCAGTTCAGGTGTAAATTATTCAAACATATTACCGACCAATGCAGACCAAATAAACATCATAAATATATCATCTGTGGGAAGAAGTGTTATAGAGTCCTCTCCTCCTCCTCCTCCTCCTCCTATGCATTTTCTTGGATATAAGCTTCCTCAAGGACATCCTTGTAACAGTTTCACCTTACCTCCCCCACCAGCCGATAGAAAAAGAACAGGACCACGCCGTAAGATATTCAGTCTTGATTTCTGGCTCCTTCCAAGTTTTTCTTTCGTTTTGTTTTTATTGTCTTTTCTGATGAGTGTTGATGTTTAATAGCTCTGAGGTTTACTGTCGTAGAGACGTTTTGAGCAACTTTGTTTTTTGTTCTGCCTGGTTGGATTTCAGCATGCCCAGTATGTTACCTTCCTGTAGAAGAAGCAGTTGCCTTGATGCCAAAAGCCCCATCATTTTCCCCTGTTCTTAAGAATTTAACGTATATATATGAAGAGCCATTAAGCAGAGAAACAGAGTTTGGAGGGTCAGATTTTGGTGGTTATCCTACTTTGAAACATAGGAATGATTCTTTTGACATTAAGGAAACAATGAGCATACATTGTGGGTAAGCATCTGTGTGGCCTTGTTTATTCCCATTGTCCTTTTTTTTTTGTCCCGTGACTCTCATCTTAGTAAGTTTTTGTGTGCTTTTATTGCGGATGTTTTGTTCAGGTTTGTCAAAGGACCTCAACCTGGTCGAAATACGGGTTTTGACATTGATGAGGCTGATCTTCTTGAAATGAAGGAGTGTCGTGGGATAGTTGTTGCTTCAGCTGTATTTGGTAGTGCTTTGTGTGATACTCTTCTATTTTGTAATCAGTCGCTCTAGTTGTGTTGCCTATTTGTGTGTTTCTAATGAAGAATCTCTCTCTTTTTCAGATGCTTTTGATGATGTTAAAGCTCCCAAAAATATCAGTAAATATTCGGAGGAAACAGTTTGCTTCTACATGTTTGTTGATGAAGAAACTGAATCAATTTTGAAGAAAGAGAGAGGCCTTGATGGCAACAAGAAAGTAGGGATATGGAGAGTTGTTGTTGTTCATAATCTCCCTTATTCAGATGGAAGGCGCAATGGAAAGGTACATTTCCTGTTTTATGGACGAAGTTATGCATTAAGTTACTGTAACTAAAACATGAACCTAGTGACTTGCTAGATATTGTCCCTTTTTTTTGCAATCTTTATCCAAAAGTTTTTTAGCCACACTGCTGTAACAACAGCCTTTTTGCTTTAGATCAGGCCTTGAGTTGTTTGCTACTTAAGGGAGAGCAAACAATTCTCCTTAAAAACCCGAGAAAATCAGATTTGAGTTTAGAACATATATCTCAGTGCAGATGACTGATTTCAAAATGGATAGAGTAAAGAGAAAGAATATAAAAGGCACCTTTATGCTGATACCTTGTTCTCTTGTAGGTTCCGAAGCTTCTTGCTCATAGGATGTTTCCAAACGCTCGCTATTCTTTATGGATTGATGGAAAACTTGAGCTCGTCGTTGATCCATATCAAATTCTTGAAAGGTAAAGCCTACATAATATTTTTTTTTAGCTCCCAGGATATCTCTAGTGATATGCTGTATCTATTGTTCCCAATATTCCTGCAACCTAGCAGTTACTGAATAAGAAACATTTCTTTAATCAGATAAGTGGGTTCCTGTTGTTGAACTCTGCTAGTTAGTTCCACCCGTTTTTCTTTCAGATGAATTTCCTTAAGCAGTTAGCTAATTGTGCTTAACATTCCAGTAACATTAGAATATGCAATTATACTTCTAATAAGGGCATGGTGATTGGCAATCTGACTTAGCATCTCTTTACATCAGGTTCTTGTGGAGGAAAAATGCTACTTTTGCCATCTCCAAACATTACAGACGATTTGATGTCTTTGTGGAAGCCGAAGCAAATAAAGCTGCTGGTAAATACGATAATGCCTCAATTGACTTTCAAGTGAATTTCTACAAGAATGAAGGTTTAACACCTTATTCTGTTGCAAAGCTGCCAATCACAAGCGGTATGTCATCTTAGCTTTACTCTTTTCACAATTCCAATTACGGGATCAAACGCGTATTATATATACACGATATGGTGGGGGCTATGCAGATGTACCAGAGGGCTGTGTCATTTTAAGAGAGCATGTTCCCATCAGCAACCTCTTTACTTGCCTTTGGTTCAACGAAGTAGACCGGTTCACTTCTAGAGATCAAATCAGTTTCTCAACTGTAAGAGACAAGATTGCAGCTAAAACAAACTGGACCGTAAGCATGTTCCATGACTGCGAAAGACGGAACTTTGTAGTTCAGGTGATTTCTTCTTTCCATGTTGTTGACTTATAGCCTTAAAAGGAAGTAGTAAAAGATCCTGACTTTATCATTACCCGTTTTATCGAACTCTCAAATGCACAGAGATATCATCGAGCAGAACAAGAAAGGTTGGCAAGGCAACGACCGCCGGTGATTCATTTCTCCCCTCCACCGCCTTCACCTCCTCCACCGGCGTTAACTAGCAGCGATTTGCCTAGAAAAATAAGAACAGGTAGCAAAACGCCAGCTAGAAGGCGTGGAAGAGACCGACGGTCTGGTCCAAGAGGTCACAGGAAAGCTAACTTGCCTTTAAGATTACCAGATTCAGCTTAAGAGCGTAAGAGTTTGGTTCTTCTCTGTCATTCATGGCCACACTCTCTCATCACCAACCACATTCCAATTTTACCACACAGTATGTTCTTCTTTTATGTGTTTCTCTATTTCATTCCAAGGATTCAAAATCATTTTTTTAATGTATATATACACGGACATTTTGTACTTGGATAATAATTTATAGTTTCAATTTTTGAAGAAAATTCAATCTACCTAAGAAATTCCAATTTCTTCTTTTTTGTTGTCGTTAGATATCTATCCTATTAAAAGGGAAATCATAGACTTTTTCATTTCAAAAATGAACATATTTTAGAAATTTTATTAAATGTATCTAATAAATTAAAATAACTCTAATTACTTATTTACATATTCCAACAAACATATTAGAATATTCTAATATTTTTTTCACTTAATCACTATCAAAATTGTAAACCAACCCAATTTAAAATCAATTTTCAGCAAATTTAAATATAATTTGTTTTCAAATTTAAAATAAATCCATAACTTTTAAAATAATTATATTACAATATTATTATTTTCTAAATAAAATTTGTTACAAAAATTCAAAAAATTATAAAATGATAAAATTTAAAAAAAGTTATAGAAATTTATAAATAATTTATATAAACTATAAAAAAATTTAGTCATCTAATGTTTTTTTAAATACTCTAACAGGTTTTATTTCACGGTATTTCGGGTATTGGATATTATTCGAACTGAAACCATACGAGTATCCGAGGAAATCTGAAAGTTCAAAATCTCAAATCTAAATCGAACCCAGAATTCGAAAAAACTAAAAATTGTAAAAATTTTAAATTTGAACCCGAATCTTGAAATAATCGAAAATAATAAATCTGATACTCGAAAAATCTAAACATGATTAATAATATCTAAAATTATTTTAAAAAAAACCCGCGTTGTTGTGCGCGGGTCAAAACTCTATTTATCTATCTTATTAAAAGAGAAGACACAATTCACTTCATGTGTGATATTTTAAATAATGCATTTCTCTTTTAGTTTACCATTGATCTACTAAATATCTTATTAAATATATATAACAAAATTAAAAGAAATAAATTTACTATAATTTCTCTTTCACATGAAAGATTCTCCCAGATATTAAACTTACTCGAATTTATATATGTCGTTATAGTATGTTCTTCATTATGATGTATAGTTTATGTTTAAGAGTATTATATTCTCTTATTCATTTAATATAATCTTTAGTATATTCTTCATTATGATGTATAGTCTACGCTTAAGAGTATTATATTCTCTTATTCATTTAATATAATCTTACTCTGATTTCTTTTTCACATTGACGTATAACTATTAGCGGTGGACATTCAGTTCTTCGGTTTGATTTGGTTCGGTTAATTCAGTTCCTAAATTTTGGAACCATACTGGAACTGAAAGGTTTTCGGTTCGGTTCGGTTTCGGTTTGGGTTCGGTAAAAAAGTCCCCATTTGGGTATAAAATTTCGGGTAATTTTGGTTATTTATGGGTATTTTATTTTCAAATATTTTAAATATTTTGGGTAATTTTTAATATTCCGGTTCTTTTCGGTTATCCAAAAAATTTTGGTTCGGTTCTTTCCGTTCTCAAAAATTGGAACCGTTCAGGTATTTTTTTCATTTTTCGGTTTTGGTTTGGTTTCGATTATCGGTTTTTCGATTCGGTTTTCGGTTCCGGTTAATTTGCCTATCCTTAATAAATATAATCTATCTTATTAAAATTGAAGTACATGTTATGAACCATTTAGTGGCTGCCATAACCAATAGCCCATTGGGCTTG
>OVAN01014069.1:0-12333 GCA_900406275.1 Anastatica hierochuntica | reverse complement strand
ATGACCGAATACAAGGTTCATGAGTTCCTACCTCAAAGCTTCGTACAAAAGTCAGGAAAAACACTTCTCTCTCTTGTTCTCTCTTGAAAAACGTTCAAGAAAAAAGAACGATAACTCTATTCTAATATATAGTTATCGAAAAAACTAAACCCTAGAATCTAGATAAATACGAAATAAAACTACAATAATATTTCGCATTTATCTTCTTCATAATATCTTCCAAAGTGAATATTCTTCAATATCCTCCAGCAGATACGATTCTCCGAATCTTCCTGATTTACCAAATCTTCCTCCTCCTTATCCAGAATCCTGCTGTTGCTTCTGCTCCTGTTACATTGTCATTCGTCTCACTGTAACAGGTATTGTCACAAGTACTGTAACACGAACTGTGACAAGTACTGTAACAAATACTGTAACACGCACTATAACACGTACTGTGACAAGTACTGTAACAAATCTTGCATCTTCAAAACTTAGATCAAAAAGATACATATAAATGAAATATTTACATAAAATATTAAATCTTGAACCACATCAAGATGATGTTACGATGTTCACTGAATTACGGTGTTCGTAGAGACGAAATTCTCAGAAGATGAAGACCATGAAGAGAAACATAAAGGGTTGAAATAATTTTTTTTTTAATTTGTCAAAAATCGGATAAAAGGATAGAATGATTATTTTAACATAAGATTTATGGTATTTATGCATTTTACATTACTAACGATACTTTTACATGTCTCTACTAATTAAGTGGCTTCAGGCAATTTCCTTTCTAAAAAATGGTGAATTTGTCTCATATCCATAAAAAAAACAATATTAACAAAAATAACCATGTATATATTTTTAATTAAATTTAAATAAAAATTAGTTATGGTTACACAATTTTGTCCTCCTTTTTAATTCTTTATTATATTATTTAATTACTTTTTTATCTAATTTGATTTCATCCTTATTTACTTGGATTGATATATAGGTTAAATGAAATGTAGAAAACATTTTTTTTATACAAAAAAGAGTAGATTTTTTCTATTTGGTGTATTTTGAATTTTCTAAAACAAATATATAATTTTGTAAATAGTCTTTAAGTATTATAATGTACAGAATATATAAATACTACTCGAGATAGAATGACTATTTTCGCGTGTATTTAAACAATTCAAATAACAAAACATCAATCAAAGTTTACGTGGAAAATCAGTTTATAATTAGGTTATCAGCAAAATAAAAAAATTAAAAATTTTGGGGAGGGATATTTAACAAAAAATGTTGAAAATAAATAACTAAATAAAGTGCAATAAATAGTCTAACTATTTTACAATTACGTAACTTACAATGTTTTTTAGATATCATTATGAAATATAACTTTGTTTTTTAAGTTTCAAGTTAAAGTGAATGTGAAAAAAAATCAATATTTTTTTATTATAATTTTTTTATCAAGCGTTCATATAAAACAAAAAAAAAAGTTCAACAAAAAATGGTTGATTAAAAGAGTAGAAAGAAAGAATTTAAAAAGAAAAAAAAAGAAATTGGATGAGTAAAAATAAGAGTAATATGGGAAATATTACAGAAAATACAAACATATTTTTTGTAGATATAAGTAAAAATATTATATTTTCTTAGTTATTGGACCTAATTTTCCTTTAAAAAATTAAAAAAAAATTCAAATTTTTGTTAAAAAAAATTAAAGGTTGTGTTGTTCTATTAGAGCTTGATTGGCATCACGTTTTGAACATGAGTAACGGAGACTCCGCTAAGAGTTAACGTCCATCACAAAACTTTTGGTTATATGGCACGCGTGTGTCTTTTTTTTTTGAAACCGCTAATAGCATCTAGCGTTATAACTCTAGAAAATGAAGTGTTTTGAGACCTCTAATATATAAAACAATTCATTTAATATATTTTTCCTTTTTTACTAGAGTTAAATTTGACAAATATAAATATACTTAGATAAAATTTTAAAATAGTATGTTAACAAATTAAATACATATAAAATTTATATAAAATGTATTGTTTATATTTTACTCGTAAAAGTATATTGTTCTGAATTCAAACTGGATACCCGAAAAAGCCTCAAAAAACTAAGCAATAAATCTTAAATTCCAAACTTGAATCTCGAAACATTCAAAAACTCCGGACCCGAAAGTGGAGCAACCCAAAAAATCTGGAAAAACCGGGAAATAAATATTCGAATGAGACTAAAGTTTAAATATTTTTTTTAAAAATACTTGAATGAGACTAAACTTTAAATATCTGAAATCTTGAAACCGAATAAATCTGATCTGAAACCTGAAACACCCAAACCTAATTTTGTATATAAAAAATTATAAATGTCAGCTTCCGTTCCCAGCTTTCATTTTCAGCTCATGCTTTCAGTTTTACGCTCAACTCTCAGTTTCTGTTTTCAACACCCAGCTCCCGCTTCAGTTGCTTCACTCCTTTCTACTATGCCAATCATAGTTTTAGTGACCTAGTGAAGCAGCTTCGTCAATGCCAATGCAAAAAATATTGATGGGTTTGGTTCACGCATTTGCTTTTGGTTTGGTTGCAACACAGAACAGTAGTCGTTATTAAAATGTATATTAATATATCTGCAATGTAATACTATTTTTTAATATATCAATCTTATGTCGTACAACATTGTCATGGATCACGTACCACTATCCTTGATCAAATGAAATATAATATAATAAAAGCATAAGTAACGACAGAAAATATAAAGTTTGGTCATGTTTGTTCGAATTCTAGCCATCCCCGAAATTAATTATTACAATATTCAAATCTTTTAGAATATTTTTATTACCTAATCGTCTTTTTTGTTGGAATCGTCGACCGATAAAAACTGAACATAAACGTCGATTTCGTGACTTTATCGAATAAAATAAGTAATTAAAATTTTTAAATATATCAATCACCTAAACTTTTATGATATTGTTCACGAATAATTTAGTTAGCTTGCTGATAAAAAAAAAAAAAAAAAAAACTATGAAACCCCGCATTCGAGACGGTTCCGATTCTATGTTTCTCGTGTAAATCGGTTTGTTACGTGCGGTGACAAGCCAATGAAAATGTTGTGGTTATATAACTTTATCTCACAAGCGGTCGTTTTAACTTTAGCTCGTGAATGGAGGAGAAAAAGAAAAAAAAAAAAGGTAAGTAGCTCATTTTAAAAACATGCTGACGACGCATGTTTTCCACGTCATCCCACCAAAAACCGGTGAAAATGCGTGAAGCGTGACAAAAACTGAGGAGCTCTAATCATCTACGTGAGGTATTACCTACACCTTCACTCTCTTCCGACTCAGATAATACTTTTACATTTTAGGAGAAAATGTGAAAAAAAAACATTTTCCGAAAAAATTATTCTCTCTGTTCTCAAAAAAATATCATTTTAACATTTTTTACATTAAAAAAATTATTAAAAAATTTATAGATCTTTCATTAACACATAAAAGAGAAATTTTCTTTTTATTTAATATAGTAAAAAAATGAAGTTAAAAAATCATAAATTTTTTAATAAATTTGTATCGAAAATTTAAAACGACACTTTCGCGAAACAAAATTTAAATATTAAAGCGACACTTTTTAAAAAAACGGAGAAAGTATGTTTTTTACAAATTCAAATGAAGATCGGTAATTCTATATTGTTGCATGTATTGAGTTTCTCAATTAGTTACCTACCAAAAAATCGATTAAAAAAGTTTTAAAAATTAAAACATTTTTCATATTATTTTAAATCATTTTTTTGTAAAACTATGTTTAAAGTAAATAATCCTCTATGCAAAACTTCAATTTTTATTACTCTCTTCGTTTCTTTTATCGGTCTTTTAAAATTCTTACACACATATTAAAAATGATTAAATATTCTGTTTTATGTCTATTTAATATATTATTTTATTTAATTTGTCTTTTAAATGATATAAATGAATAGAACAACAGAAAATTTTGCAAATTGACATTAAAAATATAAAATGATAATTAAAATGAAACAAAAATTAAAATTTAAAATGACATTTAAAAAAGAATAATAGATGATAGATGTTTGCATTTTGCATCTTGAGAATAGACTATAATAATATTTCAGTATTAAAATGTTTTAAAAAATTGAAAAATTTATAAAGTTATAGTATCTGTATAAAAACTTTAAGAGTATCATTTAATGAGATGGAAAGAGTATTTTTGTTAGTTTGACTGCTATTTTTTTATACTTTTCTAAACTATTTTAGTGTTGTTTATTAAATTTTCCGGTTTATGTTAGCAATTATACCCAAAGAAAGATTGAGATGATAGTGGGTTTTATTAGAGTAGGCTTCTTCTTTTAAATTTCAATTATTTTGACCTTAAGAAAGAAAGCGACAAGGAAAAAAAAAAGTAATTAGAGGACAAAAAGTCGGATTTGTTTATCAATAAATTGGGCAGTTTAAAGGCAGTGAAGAAGAGCGGTTCTGGTGGTGGTGGTCGTCCAGAAAAGAGACCTTCTTCTCAACAGGTATAGTAATCTTCATTTCTCTTTTGTTTCTTTGGTTACTAAGAAAATCTGAGAAAAACCCCAGAAAAAAATATGAACTTTGAGGTTTCTGAGTTCCATTTATAGATTGTTATTAATTTTCGTTTGTATAGTTTGTTGCCCTTAACATAAAAATTTTACCTTTTTTGGGTTCACATGATTAGTTTTCGATGTTACAAAATGTTTAATTATGGATCTGTTAATGTTTATTTTTGGTTTAATTTGTTTAAAAGTTAGAAACTTTTGTATCCGAACTAACAAACTCTTCCTTCTCTTCTCTCTCAATCGTTTCTGCTGTTTTACAATTCTGTTTCCATGTTACATGTTTATGAATACCTTTAATATTCAGAAGTAAAAGGTAAAAGATTCATGGTGGGTTTTGGCTCTGGATTTCAATATTCTTCTTCAAAATCTTTGCAGTAAATTCAATCGAGCGGGAAAGGTTTCTTCTTTTTGCCATGGGAGATGATGACTTGTCTTACCTCAAATTCTCTCATCTGCTTGAATCATCAGCTTGTAATGATCTTTCTGGTTTTAAGTCTCTAATTGAAGAAGAGGGTCTTGAGATCATTGATCGGTCTGGTTTGTGGTATGGGAGGAGAATTGGATCAAAGAAGATGGGTTTTCAGGAGAGGACTCCTCTTATGATTGCTTCTTTGTTTGGAAGCAAAGAGATTGTTGATTATATCATCAGTACTGGACTTGTAGATGTGAACCGCTCTTGTGGCTCTGATGGTGCCACGGCGCTTCACTGTGCGGTCTTTGGCTTGTCCGCGAATAGCCTTGAGGTTGTAACTCTTCTGCTTAAGGGGTCTGCGGATCCGGATTCTCTTGATGCTTATGGTAACAAGCCTGTCGATATGATTTTCCCCTGTTTGAGTCCAGTTTTTAGCGCGAGGAAGAAGGTTTTGGAGCGTTTGTTGAAAGGAAGTAATGATTTGAATGAAGTAGAAGGGAATCAAGACGAAGAAGAAGGGGAAGCGAAAGATGTTGAAGTTGAGGTTTCTGTTTCGCCTCCTCGGGGTTCTGAGAGGAAGGAGTATCCAGTTGATCCAACGCTTCCTGATATCAAGAATGGTATTTATGGGACAGATGAGTTTCGGATGTATGCCTTCAAGATCAAGCCATGCTCTAGAGCATACTCGCATGACTGGACAGAATGCCCGTTTGTTCATCCAGGTGAGAACGCAAGGAGACGTGATCCAAGGAAGTACCATTACAGCTGTGTCCCCTGTCCTGAATTCCGGAAAGGGTCCTGTTCCAGAGGCGATAATTGCGAGTATGCTCACGGTATATTTGAGTGCTGGCTTCACCCTGCTCAGTACCGGACCCGCCTATGCAAGGACGAGACAAATTGCTCGAGAAGAGTTTGTTTCTTTGCACACAAACCTGAAGAGCTGCGTCCATTGTACCCTTCCACTGGATCAGGTGTTCCTTCCCCACGGTCTTCCTTCTCATCTTGCAATTCCTCTGCTTTTGACTTGGGACCAATCAGCCCACTCCCTCCTTTGAGTCCTAATGGCGTATCAGCGACACCCCCTTTGAGTCCTAACAATGTATCCTCCCCTATGAGTGCGGGAAAAGTGTGGATGAACTGGCCCAACATTACCCCTCCTACACTGCAGCTTCCAGGGAGTAGATTGAAATCCGCGTTGAACGCAAGAGAAATCGGTTTCTCTGAAGAGATTCAAAGTCTTTCTTCTCCAACTAGATGGAACAACAGCACCCCCGTGTCATCTGCTTCATCTCCTTTCTCTGGAAAGGGCATGAACAGGCTTGCAGGAGGAGGAATGACCCCGGTTAATAGCCTCAGCGATATGTTTGAAACAGATGATAATGCGTTGGATTTGCAGATCCGACGCAGCCGTGTTAACCCGCAGCTGCATTCCAACAGTCTCTCCTCATCACCTGTGGGAACCAATTCTCTGTTTTCAATGGATTCCTCCAAAGTCTTGGCTTCAAGAGAAGCTGCATTTGCTAAACAACGTAGCCAGAGCTTCATAGAAGGAATCAACGAACTGAATCACCAGCCCGCGATCTCTTCCATGACTACAACAACTAGTCTGAACGATTGGGGCTCATTGGACGGAAAACTTGACTGGAGCGTCAATGGAGACGAGCTACAGAAGCTCAGGAAATCCACTTCTTCCCGTATCAGGGCCGGGGGAATGGAATCAAGACTGGCTATGGAAGGGACAGAAGTAGAGGAACCAGACGTCTCATGGGTGGAGCCGCTGGTGAAAGAGCCACAGGAGTCAAGAGTAGCTCCTGTTTGGATGGAGCAATCATACATGGAAACAGAACAGACAGTGGCTTGAATCAAAGTTTTTTGAACTTTCATTAACCGTTCAACAAAAAGCAGAGGAAAGAGTAGAAAGATTCTCAAGAGGTCGTTGCTAATCTATTTATTACATTTGATTTGTTTAAATGTTTTGTTATTTTTCTTTAGAATTAAAAAAAAGTAATATTCTTGGAGACCAAAGAGAGTTTGTTTGTCTCTCTTGTTTCCATAAAAAACAGAGGTGAAAAGGTTTCAAAACCAAAAAAGAAACCTCAAATCACCTCACTTCCTTGATTCTTTACTATTCACAATGAGTAATCGATTTTTGTTTTGTTTTGTTTTGTTTATTGGTAATAATCACTCTGTTTATGTTATTGAGTTGTCTTTGATGAATTCATTTGTCTCTGTTGTTATTACTATAATCGGTGTTGAGATATAGCAAAGGAGTCCAGTCTTCGGTCTTGCTAAGATAACACAAAATCCCCACTAGTGTGTAGCATTATGTCGAATACTTTTTGTCTTTCAAGGCTAGATGTTTTATATGGTACGCGTACGCGAGTGTTAAACTGTCACTTAAAAATATTTGGCTCTGATTTTGCAAAATTAAAAATGTAAGCCGGTTTAAGCAAATTTAAATATGGGAACGACAAAAGAAAAGTGGAATAGTCAAGCAAAATTTTAAAAAATTTAGTCGTCGGATAGAGAAAGAGTACAAAAATTCACCATCGTGTTTTACCTCTCCGGTAACCAGACCTAGTGTGGGACTCTTGT
The DNA here is from genome assembly GCA_900406275.1 of Anastatica hierochuntica. Lineage (NCBI taxonomy): Eukaryota > Viridiplantae > Streptophyta > Magnoliopsida > Brassicales > Brassicaceae > Anastatica > Anastatica hierochuntica. The sequence goes on along the minus strand of OVAN01014069.1, from coordinate 4,774 downwards.
TCATTTACTTAACAATTTGCGGTTTAATTCAATTTCTAGACAAGTCTTTTCGTTAAGCTAAACATCACATAAACTTTAACTTAACTCCGCATAGATTAAAATCGAGGTTTTCAATACAAGATCAGTTTGCTATAAGCTATTATAAGTATTGAAACTTTCTACCCTTAAAAATTTTAATCTATTCATTCTTCACTCCCAGCTATGGTCTGCGTGCTGTTCAAACAGAGCTATCTTGGCCAGAATCAAAACCTGCATTCACATAGAATGCATCAACAAAGAATTGTTGAATGAGATCGGTCATCCCGTCCCACCAGCCATGCATAAATCAACCAGTTTCTTAATCAGTTCATAACCAGTTAATTCTCTTTACGAATTTACACTTATTTCCAGTTTTAATCATGTAAATCCGGCCATCAGTCTTAGCAGTTTAAAATGAATTCAGCCAACGACCCTTATTGTCAGAATACTCGGCCATCGGCCATAAGAACAATGAATACTCAGCCATCGGCCATAAGAACAATGAATACTCAGCCATCGACCATCAGTCAAGCATTCACGGCCATTCGACCTTCACATAAATCTATGTAAGACTATAGTCACGAACTCACCTTTGCCTTAGAGTCAAATGATCCGTTCAGATGTCCGCAGACAGTCTTGTCCGTTAGTTTCGCAATCAGTCGTCTTCACCAGTCAGTTAGCCAAGTCAGAACGTCTCTCACCAAGCCAGTCGCCTTAAAATCGCCCTCTGTTTCTTTCTGAGTTCTTTTTCGTAAAGAAGATGATAACTGACGAGATTTTATTTTTAAACCATCAAAACGCTGCGTTTTGGCTTAATAGAAACCGCTCATAATCGTCCAGACGCACCCACCTTTGGGAATAACCGTTCCCACTTAAAATACTTAGGCAAATTCACATTTCCGTGTGAAAACTGCCAAGTAACCGTTCCCGCCAATTCTTTGGGCAAAAATGACTAAGTCCCAACGAGCTTCCTAGTCTGGATCCGACAGGAATAACTGCCTTGTCTGATCCAGACAGTCCTTGTCTGAATCCGACCATCCCTGTCTGATCCGACCAGTCCAACTACTAAGTTCGTACTAGCTAGCTCAGTTCAGCTCAACTGCCCAGTTCAGTCAGCTCAGTTCAACGGTCTAGCTCAGTCCTTCCTTAGGCACACTTGGCTCGGCTGGACCAGTCCTTCCAGCTTAGTCCAGTCCGCAGCTCAGATCAGTTCCCTTATACTCGATTTATCTTGACCGAATCCCACACTTAACCAAGTCATCCGATCATCTCCGTGATCTTGGCTAAGTCTTTATTCAGATTCCCCTTGACTGATTCAGTTCGATTGGAACGATCCTCAATTCGATCCAATCTTTCCTTTTGATCTTAAGCCGGACAAGTTACTTATGGTCCATCCATGATCGAGTGGGTATGCTTGGCCATGGTCCATCCACGACCAAGTCCAGGGGTCCATCGAGTCCAACTATACCCACCCCCTTATATAGCATAACAATCATTTTATGGTCTGCCACCAGTATACATTACAGGTATCTGAGGAGTCACTGAACCACTCCTGGTCCAATTTTCCCAATACTTAGCTGAATTTTCCTGTCTTTCTTTCCAGTTTATGCATCTTTCATGGACTAATCCTTAGTCTTATTTTGATTTTCCGAACACGGGTTTACGCCTGGCCCATTTCAATCTGATGCCTAAATCAAAAAAATTTAGTGCCCTCTAAGAGACTCAGACCCATGAACTAGGAACCATTTTAAGAGTGCCTAGCCACTAGCCTAAATTAAGAACATTGGACTTTGATGCCCTAAATTATTAATAAGATTATGATTTCTAAAGCTAGGGCTTTTCCCGCTTTAGCCCAGGGCCGGACCTACCGGTAACCATACTGAAAGAACTTGAGATATTGAGGATCAACAACAATGGATTGAGTAACACATGCAGTTGGCGAGAACGTTCAAAACAGATTGGCTGACGTGGAGTAACGTGATATGTCGTGATATGTCTTAAGTTGAGATAAATATATTTCCAATATGAGAAGATTTGGAGAATGTATGAAGAGATATGGGAAGATTTAAAAAGGGGAGATTTAGTGACCAACTATATAAGGGGAAAGATAACCTAAGTAGAGGTTAACGCTTGATGGCAAAAAGACCTAGAAGAGGAAGATAAAAAAAATGTTAAGCGAGAGAGATCGAGAGCTTAGATGTTTGATTGAGATTGCTCATGAATCTATTAGTGTCAATTTTCGAGTTGTGATAAGTTGAATAAATCTGATTAGAAAAAGTTTTTTGTTGAAGTAATTCGTAAAAAAAAAGTTATTTTGAGTCTGTAAATTCTGAATTTTTAGAGATTAGTCTGTTACACGTGTTTTAACGAGATGACAATTATGTATTATCATGTTTTGTCTATAATATCTTCGTTTTATTTGATTTCGTTGTTCTTTTATTTAAAGATGTAGACACTATGTCTAGCGAGGGTGATATCTCTCGGTTTCTTTGTTCTGTAACAAGATTTGACTTTGCTTTAGACTGGAAGTTCAACGATTTGCTGCCGAATGGAAATGTCAATGGTCTGATGTCGTATCGAAAGATCGACAATGTGCTTTCTCATTGAGGGCATAATAATGCCTTTATCTTTGCACTGATCTTTTGGTTTTATTTTTACAATAGACTTTTATCGGTTCAAATTCTAATTAAATTCGTTGTTTTAAATATACTTTTTAACCCCAAACCGTTATTCAATCGGTGAAGAAGATTATTATGTTCGATTGTTTAAAATGTGTGTTCATATTTCCTTAGAAATCGATCCATAGAACATAATTTTCAGTTGCTAAGATAATGTGTAATGTGTAATGTGTTTTATAAGATCATTGGTATGGTGATTACTACTCGGATGCGGCTAGTTCTTCTAGATCTTGTCCCGGAGAATCAAATTGTCTTTGTTCCGGGAAGGTTAAGCTGAAATAATGTTCTTATAACACATGAGGTAGTGCATTACTTATGGTTTTCTAAGGCTACAAAGAGAGGCTCCATGGCTGTAAAAACCGACATGAGTAAGGCCTACGACAGAATTGAGTGGGCGTTCCTATGACGAGTTTTGGAAGTGATGGGTTTTCATGTCACCTGGATATGGTGGGTAATGGAGTGTGTCATGATGGTGTCGTATTCATTTCTTATAAACGACTCGCCACAAGGTAAGGTCATTCTAACTCGTGGCCTTCGGCAAGGCGATCCACTCTCACCATGTCTTTTTGTCTTATATATGTACGGAGGTTCTCTCGGAGCTATGCCCGAAAGCTCAAGCCTCTGGACGCTCTAGCCCTGTGTTAATCACTTGCTTTTTGTGGATGATATTATGTTCTTCTACAAGTCTGATGCGGAATCTTGCCGTGTTCTGTGGTCCTTGATTCGTTCCTATGAATAAGCTTCTGGGAAGTCTATCAACCTCGACAAGTATTCTATAACCTTCTCTTCTAAGATGCCGACCACTAGGTATTTGGTAGCAAAACGTATACTGAATATCCATGCGGAAGGGGGTAATGGTGAGTATTTGGGGTTACCGGAGAACTTTGCCAGGAAGAAGAAGAATATTTTTACGGCTATTGTTAATCGAATTCATCAACGCTCGCTGTCTTGGAAGAATCGCTTTCTTTCCCCTGCAGGGAAGGAGGTAATGATTAAAGTCGTTCTCTCATCTATTCCAACATATGTCATGTCCTGTTTTAAGTTGCCTTTATCGTTGTGTCGCCGCATCCAATCTGTGCTAACAAGGTTCTTATGAGACGATAACCGGACCATCGAAAGATAAGTTGGATTTCATGGGATAAGATGGCGCTTTCAAAAGGTGATGGCGGTTTGGGGTTTCGTGATGTTGAAGCTCATAATCTCTCCCTTCTTGCAAAAATTGGTTGGCGATTACTTACATCTCCTTCGACCTTGGTGTCGAGAGTTTTCTTGGGGAAGTATTGTTATGGTTCTTCGTTTATGGCGTGTCGAATTGCTACAAACATCTCCCATGGTTGGCGTGGATTACTTGTCTTGGGACCTCCTGATGCAATATGGATCAGCAGCAGAATCGAAAGACAGAAGCTAAGACATGAACCAACGAAGCCAAGGATCATGGCCCGGTTTAATGCCTTTTCTAAGGAACTAATTGGTATGATCCATGAGGTATTGGACCGAGATAAGCATAAGGATTCAAGACAGATCGTGTCTCCAGACATATCTTAGTCCACTCGAAGAAAGGCCCATCAAGCGAAAGTCTAATATGGTCGAATAATATATCAATCTGACGACAATTCAAAAATCTACAACCACGCGAAAGGGCCCACTGAGATATGAAATTGTACGACTTATATTAGTATTTCTTTGACATTATTTCTTAGATTTTGGGTTTTAATGGGTTTAGACTTAGGTTTAAATTTTAGGGTTTTCTTTTTCTATTTAAGGCTTTCTAGATTCATTGTTTTAGGGATAACCGAATTTTCTATCAATTAAGAGCTTTCTTTTTTCAAGTTTTATTCTCTTTTTCAAAGTGAATCCCTTGTTCATCTTGAACAAAACAGATTGCTACAGAGTTAATTCNAGTTAATTCTCTAAGAGCCATTCGATTCTGCTTCATTACAGAGTTAATTCTCTAGAACTGAATCAATATATCCCTTTTGTTTCATCTTCCATCGAATTCTACACTAAAAAATCGCAGATCTAAGCTTGAATTTCAGATATAAAAAGTCTGTTTTCTTGTTCAGAGATCTTGGGTTGCA